>JAXQGN010000022.1:0-97403 GCA_037039805.1 Irpex sp. M6601 | reverse complement strand
GGAACAGCCGCCACATGTATCGTGTGCCTCTTCAACACCGTATCATGCAACCTCAAATCGTCCACCAACCCCACCCTCACAAAATTCAGCTCCGGCATCCCACTGCTCACTCTGTTAAGCAGCGTCCCACACGTCCCGCAAAAGTAGTTCGTCATGCTGTTGTGTGAGGCGATCGTCTTGGACTGCGTGTACGTCTTCACTAGCTCGCGACCGCGCGTGTAGCGGAGGTCATCGGAGTGGACGGTGAAGTTTGTTGCGAACATTGATGCGGAGACTTTGCGGCAGTCTGTGCAGTGGCAGACGAAGGTGTTTTTGATGCCTTCTTTTGTGACGGGCTGTCAAAACTTGACGTTAGCGAATGAAGGTGACGTGTATAAAAGAAAGGCAACGTACGAAAACGAGTTGTATGGCACCGCAGAAACACGTCCCAGTAGCTTCTTTGTCATTGCTGAACCCATCAGCGGAACCGCCTCCGTTAGGAATGAAAGGCTGAGAAGGGTCGGCAGGGCGAGTTTCGTATGACGACATGTCTTGATAGAGATATAGTAGTACTGGTCAGAGTAGGTGGGTGAATATCTGGTATGATGAAGCTTCAGTGAGCCAGCAAACCCCTTTTATAGCGTAGAACATAGTACATACCAGAGACTTAATGCGCCTACGAGATGGTTGATAAGCTGCGCAGCTTGATAAGCAGCAGATTGTTCAGCACGCATATACACAGGAGGCACAGTAGCATTGCAACGAAACAACCGGATACCGACGTCATTCACATGTGAGTACTTGAGTCACGGTCGTTTCCCGTGCTGTGACCGCGTTCAGGGACAATATAGCGTTCATGTGGGCTCGTGGGTTACTTTCGATCGATTTATTGGACTCCTGTAGCTTTTGCCAGTGTTACGACGGTGTTAGAGCGAGATGCACATGCACTGAAGTACTCCTTAAACGAACCAGCCATCCGGGGATAACTTGTCGATATCGCAATCGAGTGCTGTTTCATGACGTGGTCTGTCATCCGACCAGCAAAGTGAGCAGGCGTGTAAGCAGGAGTCATGGCGGTCCCGACCAAGCTCTAAGTAGCTCGCATCAAACGCCACAATCCATCCACATTCCTTTCTAGGTCAAGCAAGGCGCTTCCAGATCACTTCAAACTCCGACTATACCCGTGGTTTGAACGTGGCCGCCATCGAGCCATACAAAACTCAGAACTCTTGAAGGGTTCGAAGACAATGGCAAAGACACCTCTGTCGCCTCAAGCAAAGCGGCTCCAAACAGTGATGGTCACTGTCCCCATCATCGGCGCCGTCTCCTGTAAGTTCTCTCTTGCCACGTCTTCTCCTCCTTCCTTCCTCTTCAAGTTCTCTCTCTCTCTCTCCCTTCAGTTCTCTTTCTCTTCAGTACAACGACAAAACTGACACGCTGCGCTACAACAGACGTACTATACCAACGCCTAGTCGAAGGAAAACCCAGACGCAGGCTCCCCTCGCGAGACGATGCGGAGCACATCCACGATCGGCTTGTGCCTATCAAGCCGGAGGATTTCGATACGAGTCGGAAGCACGAGTCTTCGGCGGAAGGGGGCTCAAGTTCGAGTTCAGGCTCCTTTTAGGATGTACGGTAGTTGGCCTGTTTTGCAGAACCTCTTTTTGATCTCATTTTCAATCACTTGCTAGTGTTGCTCAAGTTTGTATGAGCAGTCGACTCTTGAGAACGGGTGTGAATATTTATCTCTCTCTGAGAGTGAGGTTATATTGAAGTATCACCACGACGTCATCCTGTCAACACGCTACCATATCACTGTGCGCAGTCAAACGATGGCTAAAGGGAACATCCTTGCGGCATAATACACATCTCAAGGGTGTTTGATACATATAGAGCGGAGAGGCACATTGACGAGCCATCATCTTTAACGAACACTAGATAGAATTACTGGGCTAAATTCGTCTACGAACGAAGAAGCGATCTCGTCACGCGACTCAAGTGAAACGTCTGGTCCCATGTACGCGCAATTAAACCAGCCATGGACTGCCGACTAATCATAGTTGAGGCCTCCGTCAACGCTGATAATCTGACCTGAAAATATCATCCGGGTGAGTGCGATGCGACGGCTTAACATACGGTGACAATGATAAACTACCTGTCACAAAGCTCGATTCTGGGCTAGCAAAATAGGACACTAGGCCAGCAACGACGGACGGTTCACCGACTTTGGTATCCGCGGGCAAACCAAACGCCTAGCCAGAGTGATATTTCAGCTACTATCGCTTGCAGGAACGTGAGTGTTTCATACGTCTCTGGCAGTGGATCCAAGGCCACCGTTCTTTTCGTCATCCGGATGGGCAACTACAAAGACCAAAGATCAACACCCCAGCCTGAGGCCCCCCAACATAGACCATCTCTTACGCATAGCAGTATTAATGAGTCCTGGCGCGTAGGCATTCACGGTGATGTTGTGCTCTTTCAGTTCCTTGGCTGTTCGTAACAGCAAGTCACTGTCAGTGGCTGAGAGACGTTGAAAAGTATATATGATACGTACACATCACATGGGTCAAACCGCGTATGGCAAACTTGGCGGCGGAGTACGCTCCCAAGTGGATGTTTCCTAGGTTTTATGAGCTGAATGATGAGCTATTGCGATGGATTTGACTTGTCACCATTCTTCCCCGCAAAAGAGCAAGCACCTGAGGTAGGTAGGAGTGTGCGTGAGCCGTTGTAAAGTCTGTTCAGAGTTAGTCGAAGATACACATACCAATCAACCGGCCCCCTTTACCCTGCTTGATCATTTGTAACGCTCCATACTTAAAACTGAGCATGGTCCCACGGGCATGGACGGCGAACATGGTATCCCATTCCTCAGTTGTAGCTGTATGCACTCTGTAATAACCTTTGATATTATCGTGTTATGGAGTCTACTCACATTCGATGACGGTTCTAGGGCCCTTATCGCTACCGATGCCTGCGTTAGCAACAACCTAAAAGTAATTCAGAGGCAAGCATGAATGATGGCGCATATGGTGCTGCGATTTACATGTCACAAAACTTACCACGTCGAGGCTGCCCAAGGTTTGCACTACGCTTTCAACGGCGTTCTTGACAGACGCTTCGTCAGAGACATCTCCTACAACCCAATGCGATCGTCTGCCAATCTCGTTGATCCTCTGCGACACAGCCTGCATCTGTTCCTCCTTTCCACGGATATCAAGAATTGCGACGTCTAAGCCGTCTTCAGCCAATCGTAATGCGATGGCTTCACCTATCCCTTGGGATCCTCCGGTGACAAGGGCGACTCGAGTCATGGCTTACGTTTGTCAAAGACGATATAATGCTGGGAGTTGTCGAAAGACGACCACGTATAAGATTAAATGGCAGCTTCCGGAGGACCGTGAGATCAAAACAGGTCATGGGATAGCAACGTCTAAGAGAGGGAAAGATTGTTCGGTGCTTCGTCAGTTTCAGTCAGGACTTGAATGCTTGAAGAAGTATATTCGCTCAAGATCTCATAGCATGTGCTAGGCTACGTGTCGGAAAGATTAGTGAGAAGAAGTGCGCGACCCAGTCAAACTCTCACCTCGTTCTTTCGTAAAGCATCATTGACATTTGGAGATGCACGCCTGTGATTTATTCATCTCGGCCGCAATCATAATCGTACTCCGTATTAAATATTAGCTCAAGCGTCGGAGACTGTAGCCATGAGTGATGTAGTGAGTTCACGGGACAACAAGTCATAACTTTGGCCGTGACGAAGCTCCTTGACGCCACAATGCACCGGTCTTCCTTTTTCAGATAAACCAAGCGCTTGTGCTTCAAGTTCACTGGCCATCGCGACGCTCTTAGTGCTGCACTCGATGGAAGAACAACGAAATGACAAAATATTCTTCATCAACTCTTAGTACGCGACCGTGGCAGAAGTAGGTACTGTAGAAAGCGAATGTCATAGATCGATATTCAGTTCTAAATACCAAGTACGCCGGCGGTAAATTTGAAACATTAGAGTTCGTCTCGTCGTTTCAGTCGTAGTTAAGTCCTCCGTCAACACTAATTATCTGACCTATCAACAACCGTCAGATAATTGAGAATAAAGTGCCACACGTAGCCATCAGGACTGAGTACTGACCTGTTACAAAACTTGAGTCTGGCTGCACAAGGTAGGAGACCAACCCGGCAACAACGGATGGCTCAATAAGTCTGGTATCGCGAGGCAAGCCGATAGCCTGATCATAGCAAGAATTTGAGGCACTATGCTTAACTCAGAAAAGGTTGGAATCTTCCTATACTTACGGCGCGAACAATAGATCCAGTACCTCCGTGCTTCTCATCCGCCGGGTGAGCGACTAGTATGCAAGCCAATTATTCAGTAGTTCGAGTTTTTTTCCCACAAGAAGCCTCTTACTCATGGCGGTGTTGATCAGTCCAGGAGCGTATGCGTTCACGGTAATGTTATGCTCTTTGAGCTCCTTTGCTATGAACGTAGATGTGCGTGAGCCCGTCGTTACGTCGCTCGAATATATGGATACTTGCACATCACATGCGTTAACCCGCGTATAGCAAATTTGGCGGCAGAGTACGCTCCCAGATGAATACATCCTGGTAATCATGATAAAAGTGAGTGAAAAAGTAGCAAACATGAGATAAAAGCTCACCATTCTTTCCAGCAATGGAACACGCCCCTTCATAAATATAGAAAACATTGCATCAGCGCTGAATAGTACACCAATCCGTTCAAACTGCTTAGCATGTACATACCAACCAATCTTCCGCCGTTACCCTGCTTTATCATCTGGAGCGCTCCATATTTAAAACTGAGCATAGTACCACGAGCGTGAACGGCAAATATGCTGTCCCAATCCTCCGTCGTAGCTGTGGATATATTGTTGTAAGTGTGTGTATCAGGTTCATGAGTCAAATAAACTCACATTCAACTACTGTCCTGGGCTTCTCATGCCTAATAGCATTGCCGGCGTTGGCAATTAGCTAGACGGACGGTTAAGAATTACACCCCTGAGGGCGGCCACAGGCCCCCTCACAGAACGTACCACGTCGAGACTGCCCAACGTCTGTACAACACTCTCAATGGAGTTCTTGACCGAAGTCTCATCAGAGACATCCCCTACGACCCAGTGGGATCGTCTGCCGAGCTCGTTTATTTTCTTTGTCACGGCCTGCATTTGGTCCTCCTTCCCACGAACATCGAGAATTGCAACGTCAAGGCCGTCTTGAGCAAGTCGTAACGCAATAGCTTCGCCTATTCCTTGCGCTCCTCCCGTAATAAAGGCCACTCTGGTCATCTGTATGATCAGCTCGAGGTAACGCGAGAGCTACTTCCCTCCTGGGAGTGACCACCAAGGTAGCTTTTATATTCCCTCTCACCATCAGCTTCTGGAGCGTGATAATCTGGACAAGGAACTTTACCGGGAGACCGTGGGACCTTGTGATATGTACGACGTGCCCATGTATTGATGAGTACAGTGTACCATTCAGTTCACAGTCCCATGATCAGAGAAAAAGGACGCTATTTGTGACGGAGACAATGTTGATGCTTGTACTGATGCTAGAGCACCCAAATATCATATCTATTGTCGAATATGCCTCGCAGTAAGTGCCACATGATTGCTCGAGGAATAACTGACCTTAATGATGATAAGTCGACAGCATCATCGTTCACATGTACAGTGTATATCTCCAGGACGTAATCCCAATGCCATGATCCCGAACTTATGGATACTGCAGCCTTAGCCTATCTTACATGTCCCGTGACGCGAGATCGGCCCTGAGGCATGAGCCTTCGGGCCCGTTATCATGCAAGCCGCAGAGGCGAAGCTTCTCCTTCATCTTTCTTCTTGGTCGCCTCAGCCGCCGCATCAACCTCCTTATCGTGTCGGTCATGCGTTCTAATCATAGGAAGACCATTCAGCTCACCCAGTAATCACTTGTTACGACCGTTTCGCGATCAACACGTATTTTGGTTGCCTCGCTCTATAAAGAATTGAACACGCCATGTAAATCCTTGCAGATATATTTGCGTACCGAAGATCCGCTAACAGCTTTACTGGCAGTCGGTAGAGCAGACAGCTCTATGGAAAACCCTTCCTTCAGCGCTGCATCTCTCTTGATTCCCTGTCGGATGTTTAGCCTACGGTCGTCGATTGGATATTAGTACGTTAGTCTAACAGCAATCTACGCAATAAGTACTGAGTGATAATCTTGTACGTACATTGCAAGCATTGAGTTTGCGTAAACTGAAATGAGATCGTGTTAGCGATGTGACATCATGAATGCAATGCGCTCGAGAATAAGATTAGCTATACACACCCTTCGCTGACACCATCAAGAACCCCACATAGTGAAGCTCAGATCTGAACACATTAAACTGAATCGGCATTAAATGAGCTCCGCAAAGTACGCCTTAATTCTGCATACTTACTGTGGTTACGGTTATAATAGACGTCACCCTAGGTAAGGCGCAAATTCATCCAGCAAGGTCAAATTTGGGGCTATCTCTACCAGGCATCTCGGCACTCACATCGATACAGCACCGGCACCGAGCCCATATGACATCAACTTGTGAACAGTATTCTTTGTTGTTCTAAATATTCAATCATAAGTAATGTATCGTTAGAATCTATACTTAGTTTAATGGAGTTCAGGGTAGAGCATACGTACCTTGCTCTGGCCCTGGCATGGCTTCGATGGAGATAGAAAGCGAGTATCAAAGCTATAGATGAGTCTATGACGGCGCCGAGGGAGAGACTTGTATTGACGAGCCTCTACAGAAATCAGGCATAGGTCAGACCAATCGGCAATATGAAACCACCATTAGGATGACAAGAGTCTGAATACCTGGAAAGGCACGTTATGAGCCAACGTCTCCCATGTCTCGTGTCCAAACCTGTGCTTTTTAAGTAGAGCTCGAGGAAACCCTGGGTACTTGACACGAGCAGTACTTACGAGAATGCGGTAGCTCCTTGATTTTAACACATATCAGCAAGCTGAAGCATACCACAAGAGTTACGTAGATAAACGCACTGAATCCGATCGCTACATTCAGGTAAGCGTATGAATTACCATAGGAAGTACGTGAGACTAACCTAGGCGAGTACACACTATAACGGCCTGTCGAGTTGATGACAGACAGTCCACATTTGAGCGTGAGAGGATTATCAAGCGAACATAACCAGCTTACCACATAGAGTGTGATGGGGATATTCTTGCTGACTATGCACAACAAGCGTTCGAATGAGGAGGGGAAAGTCGCATTATATCACTCACATCGCCAGATCCTATAGATGTAGAATCTATGCAATAGTTATTTTAAACTAGTCAGTCCTAGGCAATACTGCGTACATAAAAAGTAATGGGCTTACGACTGCACTACGCCGCTGATAACCATCTGTGATAATTTGGGATCAAAGAACTGTATAACATCTTGCAATCAAAATACATACTTCCAAGTACACTGCCACCTACAAAAATGAGAATTAGAATCGACTGGTGTCAAGAAAGAAGACGGACTTACTCCTATGCTCCTAGAATATTTATTAAAATAAATAGTGATGTGTCCACACAGTTTAACAAATAATCACTCACCATACACCATCAGTTAGAACCTTTTCCGGGTTGGCGAAGTCAATTACTAGATATGTGTACATGATATGGACACAAAGGACAAAAAGCGACGTTTCTAGTAGACTGCAGATGGAGAGTGTGGTTGATACGACATCCTGGCATCGAGAAGGATCGATACTCACCATAGCCCAACTACAAACGCCTTGATAGCGGCATGGTCGCGGTACGTCGTTAAGTAGAAATATACTTGGGCCAAGACAAGTCCATACAAGCTAGTCAGACGCATGGCGATTAATGTTCGGCCACATTGCTAAGAGTGTCAAATAACAGCAATCACGACTTACACAAATGAAAGCCAGATGATGACGACACAAGGGCCTATGAAGAATTGCAAACTAGGGGGAGCCATAGTTAAGTTTGTGTCGTATGGACAAGGATAAGTGTAGGGGGTAACGATACCACAAGAGCAGGCTACTATATAAAGGGAGGTACTTATTAGTACCTAGTGCCTTCCGTCTATCGAGGGCGCATGATTGCTGGCACCCCAAGAATCACGATCCGATCTTAGAACCTATGATAAGTGGACACGAGAAAGAGTAGTGCTCAAACTCACTTGGTAAGTATAGCCATACTGGAGCGTTGATATATAATCTGTCAGAACTCTCCTGGTGCTCACAATCCCGTAATTGCCGCCTCCCAATTCAATAAACAGCCAGCTTATGTATACCACACAACCATAAGAGGAGTGAACCTCCATGAATAGTAATATGAATTCTAAAAGTGATGTCAGCTTTGAAGGGATATGGGATTGGACTCGGCTTACTAGATAGTTACTGAGCTCTATAAAAGAAATAGCAGTGATGCTTACTGACATGGGCGCGATTCATGTTGCTAAGTGTTGATTGAGAGTCTCGGGTTTGATTGAGGATGTATGGCCTCTTTACACGCTACAAGCGAAGACGTGCGATCGAAGCTGACGATGACGGATGAGGTCACTGAACTTACAGCTCATAGTCAGACTTGTTGGCTTTGGGTTGGAACTGGAGGCAAACAAACGACGTCAGTATATTATATGATAAATGTAACAAGCGGGCAAGGGCTTAGCAGAATTCACTGGCGGACCTTCTACCGTTCTCGAGGACTGAGTAGCATTAACGCATCATGATCATCTGTCATCTGTCAGATAGCAAAAAAATAGAGTAACTTGATTGGCATGCTTTCGATACGTACATAACTTCTCTCGAGAGTCAGAGGGCGTTGTGACTTGCAAAACGAGGCCGTCCATTACCTAAACCAACGCTCACACTAGAGTCACTTGACATAGACAGCCGAGGCTGCTCATATATATCTTGAATGATATCGCAAACATTGGCTTGAAGCTTGAAGGATTATGGAAAGCTGATGAGATTGGGAAATTATGGCGTAGTAGAAAAGAGCACCCGCTGAATCATGCAGCTTTTGAAGCCGCGATCTGCTGCAAAGTGCTGGCAGGTGAGTTTGACAGCCATTTTGAATTCGTTGGAGGTAGGACACGGACCTTGTTTCGTCGTAGTATACGCAAGCCGGTTGGGGTTATCCTATTGTGACAGAAACCAGAAATGTGGTCAACTAGTTAGTGCCAGCTCCGGAATTCATGCTTGTTAGCGACGTACGTCTTCCCCTTCTCACGTAGGCTTTGAGGCTGTTACATATCACAGCATGGATGAGATGATCTATCTGGAGCACGTCTGTGCTGCTCATGGGAGGAACATTGCCATAAGTACTGCGAGTCGGAACTTAGGAGTACTGATACTCTGTCAGAGTCAACGAAGCCGGAGTCGGCGCAGGTTGGACACAAGCAGTTGCCCCATACGGGGATCACATGATTGTTCGGCAACTCGGCCACACGTGCTCAAGATAGCGATCCTACGGCGACGTACGACGCCAGGCTGTTTTCACCTTTTGGCGGTTTGACCGCCATAAGTCAAGTTCGAGCTTTCCGTTTGACATGCCTCAGAGCCCCGTTAAACACAGGTAATGGACCAGCCCCCAAAGAAGAAGGTGAAGACAACCCCGCAAGGTTTTCGTGGGTTTGTGCCTGTAGCTGGTGAGGTCGCAGGAAAGAAGAAGACTCAGAGCATACCTCGCGAAATCTCAGCAGTGCCCCTCGACCATCTCACTCTCGACCCGATGCAGAGGACTGCTCTCGATGCTATATATAACGCAGGCAAGAACTACCTCGGGGTATTTGATCCCCTTAAAGAAGAAGAACAAGTCTCAGCGGGGTCAATCTTGGCAGCCAAGCGCCTGGATACCGATGCACGGCAGTGTATCGACAATAGATGGAATATTAAATGGTCTGTGAAGAAGGGGAAAGGGAGAAATGAAACTTCCCGAGTGCTTTATCAGTGGTAGGTATTGTTGGGCCGGCATTTGGCGAACAAAACCAATTGACTTTAACTGGTTTGTTGATGTTGTAGCTCCTGTGGTTATGATCATACGGTTGCTGGGTCGAAGAAGCGACTTGCTGCTGTCCCCTTTACTGGCTGCTTAGCTCATGCTGAAGTAGTTTGCGAAGTACAAACGCACCATGTACTTCTTATCCGAGGATACCTCGAGCACAACGAAGGATGCCTGACCGCCGAATACACTCGCGCCCCGACCTTGCCGGTTCATCCCATCGTATATCAACATGCCCTAGAACAGCTGAAGAAAGGCATGACTTGGAAGCAGGTCAAGGACACCAACCATTCCATGTACACTGCTCGGACGTACCCTGATATGCCTAGAGATCTTGGTTCTTCCCGATACCGATGGATCCTTCATACAACCGACCACCGCTCTCTCTATCGTCAGTTCTCCCGTATGAAGGGTACCGGCGTGACGCAGGACGATCGCATGAACGCCCATGACTCGGAGTCACTGGACCTCGACGAAGATGACGAAGACGACAAACGTGTTCTCGAGACATTGCAACCTGAACACAGCACTCCCACTGTAACGGAAAACGAATTGGACTTGCCTTCAATGACCGCCGCCATGTCTGGGACTTCGTCTGATTTCAATGGCGATCAGAGCGAGCTGAGCCTCCGACTCTCCGAACTCGATGAAATCATGAAGCAGCCTGCCAATGGCCAAACAGTGTCTCGTGCATTGCGTGGATTGGAGAAGATCGCACCTCTGCTGGCGCAATCGGTCGCGCAGCTGAAGCATGTAGATTTCGAGCAGTTACCTGATGGTGATGCTGCCAGAGATATCGTTAAGACATTCGGATCTGCTTTGCGCGGCGTCACTCTTCAGCTGGATCGCATGCTCGAAGAAGTGGGCAAAAGCGCCTCAAACGTTCCTACCGCTCCACTTCCACCTCCGCCGTCAACATCCATCTCCTCCAGGACCTCCACCTAAGGCCGCTCTGAATCCAGTCAAACCGCTGCCGACAAATGGAAGGTAACCTTCCTGCTAAGGCAGCTGCTTGTGTCGGCCCCTTGGGTCACTGTCCTTTGGGCAACTCGAACAACGGTCTCTGGTAGTACTTGACAAGGCCTCGATTCGTTCATTCTGCTATGTCGATCTACAATAAATTATGCAATTGTTGTTTATGATGGTATACTACAAACGACCTGAACGGCCGTGGAATGTGTGAGGAATCAGTGAGTGCGAGGTTGCAAGATTACAAAAATACAGCGTAGATGATGCATGGAGTGAGATGACTTGAGATTAGATGAGCACGAGGTGGGTTGCGCATGTAAGCAGACCAAGGACCAGCATGATATGCAAATATGCAAAGAGACGAAGGGAGCGAACGCGAGGATAGGATCTCATGAGGAAAGAGGGAGAGATCACGCCCTGCCCGGAGAGATAGGCACGTCGCGGATGCTCGAATGAATGAAGAGTGTCGAGAACAGATACTGCGAGAGCTGTGCATCATGCAACGCGAGGTGTCGATAACCTACAGATGACACTCCATAATCAGCACAAAGCTCCCATGGAACGTAAACAGGTAGATAAAGACACTCACCGAGGTTCAGATTTGCCAGACTGGTGCAATACACCGCCAGCGGCTCTTCATCGTCCTTGTCCTCCTGACGTACAGCAAAGCGCACAAACACCAGATCCTTCATACCTCCCACGCAGTCAAACGGCAAACTCAAACTCTGCTCCCACACAGGATTGAACCCATTGTTCTTCACCACGAACGTCTTCACCGTGACCGTCCGCGCCGAAGTAGCCGAGAGTGAGGACTGCGTGGTGTTCGGAGGAGAGTAGGACCGGGAGGGCGAGGAGGTCGGCGGGAGGAAGGGCGAGTGCGTCCAATCCGGGATGTGTAAGGAGATCTCGACATACGGGTCCAGGATTGACTTGTCTATGATCTCGCGACCAAGCGAGTCCTTAGGACGGGGTAGCTGTTGGGCAGAGATGACAGTGATGTCCAGGAAATGCTGCGTCCGCTGCGCCAACAGCTGCTTGTCCGCGTTGCGGAGTGCAGTCGGCTTCAATACGTATCCAAGCCTATTGTTTCGCTGAAACATCGCGTGGTTGATCATGTACCCCAGATCTGCATTGACGTACGTGCAAGCACAAACATTAGTATAATGACCTTGCTGATGTAAGCAAACTTGAACTGACCAAACGTCTGCCAGTTAATCGCCACCAACTGGCACCCCGCACTCCAATACCGATGCGGCTCATAATTCGTCGACCCAATCCTCGTCCCTTTAGGATACGTCCGTACGAGATGCGTCTTGTTATGCTTGATCAAGTCCATCATTCCCTGCTTCAGAACCTTGTTCGCCGTGCTCTCACTCAGCGAGAACACATGTTCCGGCGCATAGACTTCTTTCTTGTTGATACCGCGGCATTTGACACCGACCGTATAGACGAGAAGAGCGACCAGCTCGAACGACATGCGCACTTTCGTCTTCCCCTTGTCCGGGTTAAGGTTTGGAGAAGAGAGCGGGCCGGAGCCGGAGCTGGGGTTCGTAGTGGTAAGCGGCGGACGTGAAGACGACGAGTTAGAGTTCGAGGCACGACGAGGATTGACACGACCGAGCACTTTCTTCGCCTTCGACAACTCAGACTTGAAGCCTTTGATCATCTCAGCTTCGTTATCTCGTGCCTTGCGCAGCTCATGCTTGAGCTCCTTCTTCACTTCGTCCTTAAAGTCCGTATCAGACGCAGAGGTCTCCGTCGAAGTGGACGAAGACTCCGTGTCGACGCTGACTTCGGTCTCCTGGATTCCATCCTCGGCGGTGACGTACAGGTTCTTCGCCTTCAGCAGCACCATACCCTTGAGGTCCTCTGGACTGGGCAGCACCTCGATCTTGGGTCTGCCCTCAACAGGTGCCTTCACCAGTGCATCACCAAATACTTCGCTCATTATTGAAGCGATCAGGGCTTGCTGCGCCAACCCACAATGAACTTCTGCGGAGATGATGATGGGGTACGGAGAGGTGATGAAGGCGTAGCGCATGATGGCCTGGCAGATGTCGCGAAGAGCGATACGAGTGGTCAGGGTCTTGCCATGGTAGATGACTGGCTCCGTTTCTCCGTCGTAGATGTCAACTAAGAGTGACAATGTATTCGTCAGACTACGTGCATGAATACGAGCAGCTTGGACTTACGTTCGACACTACGGCAGCTATGCAGCAGGGCGCGAATGTACCCTTCGATCGTACTTTCGCCCACAAGCTGATGTCCGACCAAATACGTGTTATGCGAGCTAGAAATATAGTACTCAGGCAACGGTCTCGTCATATCATGATTGTCGTCGTGGAACGCCGAGTTATCCGGAGATAGCAAGAACGACGTGAACGCCCTCGAGGTCAAGACACCAGTCTCGTGAGTCAGCGTCGGGGGCGTGGTGTCAACGAGCGATGCCGCAGGCGGTGATGTTGAGGTGCTGATGGATAGCTGAGAAGTGGAAGCCGGCGAGGTGCTCACGGATCCGGGAGGGCCGTCGGTGGAATGTGGAGGGTTCATGCCAGCGGTGATGGCGGCAGAGTGGATGGCAAGTTCGAGAGCGTTGCGGGCAGGAGAGGCGGGCGGGTTGGCACAAGAACCAGTACCATCATCTGGGAAGCATGCGTACTTGACGAAGAGCTTCTGCAGGGCAGCCTCATCCAGCGTCGACTACAAGAAAATTGTATTCAGTAGGATAACCTCAGGTTAAACAACCGACATACCTTCTGCTCATTACGCATGAACGCTGCGAACACAGGATAGCGCATATAGCCGTCATTACTGCTCGACGACGCAACCAGCTTCTTGAAAAGCCGATCGAGTTCGGGTCGCGCCTTCAATGCCTTCACAAACTTCCTGAAGTCGCTGAAGTCCAAGTATCCACGATTATGGCTGTCGGCGGCCTGCTCGCAACCGCCATGAGCAATCCGCTAACACAATCGCCGACGAAACACTCACCGTAAACCTTCTCATCAAGTCGTCCCGACTAGGGTTGATATTAAGCCTCCGACACATCCTCTCGACGTCGTCAAAGTCCAGCCTCTGATCCTTCTCCTCGTCCGCGCCCTTCCAAAACTGCTTCTCCCACACCGCCTGCCGCATAGTCCCGTGCCCCAGCCCGCTCATCAGCTGTTTCCTGATGTCGTACAACCTGCGGATGGTTTGCGCCCACATCTGGAAGACGTCCCGGGTCGCTGCGAT
The DNA here is from genome assembly GCA_037039805.1 of Irpex sp. M6601. Taxonomy (NCBI): domain Eukaryota; kingdom Fungi; phylum Basidiomycota; class Agaricomycetes; order Polyporales; family Irpicaceae; genus Irpex; species Irpex sp. M6601. The sequence goes on along the minus strand of JAXQGN010000022.1, from coordinate 83,204 downwards.
GAGATGGAGAGTCTTGTACGAGCCGTCCATGATGTAGATGAGCGTGAGCCACCGATCTTCGTAGTCTGCTGCCAATTGGAACTGCTCGCGGTAGTATCGTGCTTCGGCGTTCGTGCGTATCTCCTTGATGGTCTCGATAGGTACTGTATACGTAGAACACGAGAGATGAGATAATTGGAAGTAGCGGGATAAGTATAAAAACTTACTGATACGGAGTTTCTTCGACTGCCATATTATCTGACCCTCGTCTGCGTCGAGCCGGAAAAAGTATCGTTTTTGCTTCTTAGCAGAGACTTTGAGCATGGGAACGCCATTGAGGAGAAGTGGGGGTATCGTGAAGTCGTTGGCAGCGGAGGCGCCAGGAGACAAAGGCGACAATGGTGACTGCAAAGTGTCGATCGACGCGCGTCGAGCAGGATCTGCATGCATGGGTTCGACGATGGTAGGAAGAGGTGCTTGCTGTGGGGTATCCAACGAGTGTGGGCTTGCAATTGCTGGCTGCTCTGCTTCGACAGGCTCCGGCGCTGGCGCTGAGGTCGTCGCATCGTTCGTTGGTGAAAGCTCAGACATGCTGGCTGCAAAGACAGACTCGAATGTGTAGACGTCGACGTTGTGGTCAGAGACACCAGAGACACGAGGTCGGTTCCACAAACCGTCTGAGTACGACCTCCCGTGACGTTTGGTCACTGGCACGCCACCAGCTGGAGACGATGAGCTCTGACCACCACGAGGCGCAGCAAGCCTGGGCGATGCCGGCGGTGAGATCGATCCGACCATAACAAAATCATCGCTTGTCGGAGTCGTGATTGGCGTTGTTTCATGGTTGTTCGTCGGTCGTTCATGCTGTGACCTCGCCGACCGAGACCGCGAAATATACGCACCACCAGCACTCTTCACTTCTTTGAACTTTCTCTTAATGCTCCCACCAAACCCAAGCGATCTGGACGACCCTCCATCACTCCTTCTTCTTGCCACCCTACTAGAAGATCCCACTGTTGCACCTGGGGACGAGGACGCGTAGCACGAGACGGTATTCGAGTGCGGTCGATTGTGCACTTTCTGGGACGGCGGAGAGAGAGGTGGTGACCAGGCGAGCGCTTCTGTCTGGGGGTTGGTAGTGTCTATAATCGCGGGCACAGGCTGGCCGTTCGTCGTCAACAGATTCTCAGCGCGACGCACTAAACGTCTGTCCCGAAAGACTTCAGACTTCTGCGAGTCCGCTGTTTCCGACCGCACAGGTACCTTGCGACGTGACTTGAGGGGAGATCCCACCATGGTGCCGCGGTTGTGGACGATAAGCTCAGGTTGGCGGCAGAGAGGATGCAGAGTGGGCGGACATGGTACGGCTGGTATATATCTATGTCGTGGAGTCTCAGAAACGACCACAAACGTTCACGAAGACGACTCCGACAGTGCTACACGCACAGTCACTTTCAGGCAATCAATGCCGTGTTCGGGCGCGCTCACCCTCGCGCTAAACCCATTTCAGAGATCAGTACCTCACGAAGGAGCATTTTGTTGCCATGCTTTGTGGTCGTAAACGTGAGGTGAGGCTGTAAACCGCGCACGCGAAATGCAAGGAACGGAGATGCGAAAGCGATGAAGGGCGTATACATAGGACGGCGATGCAGGTACAAGGACCATTGACATTAGCGCCTACCATAGAAGCTGCACTAGTACTGGGCGCACCCGAATTGGTGCTGTGTTCCTCCGAGTCAACACATACAATTACAGCCTTGGGAACATGATGCTGCAACGTTCTGGGGCTCTGTCTATGATACCGGAGGTTAGAAATCAAGAAAAGAGGTAAGCATTTGACAGTACTCTGACGGTTTCAATGAGCTCATCATCGTATTCACCCTCAGGCCTCACCGGACCTCAAGCTTCAAGCGCAGTATCACAGACGTCAAGGACCGTAACCCTGTAGATCCGATTTACGATGCATATGCAACACCCTGCAGACCCTGTACATCCTAACTACCGGTTCTCGGAAGTCCAGGTTCAATCGACATTTCTCGATATCAAACAGCAATGCTGCCCCTTGCTGCCCGCGGAGATGATGCCTCGGAAGCAGAAGAAGATGTGGACGCGGCATGGTTCCGTTTCCGACACATCACCCGACTAGAAGCACTCGCTCTCTCGAGTGAACAGGCTCACAGGCTCGGTTCACAACGTCCGTAAAGAGAGATGGCAATCGTCTGAAGTTGTAGATGGAAACAGACACGCCGACGCGCTAGTACTGTCATCATAGGTTGTAGAATGGAAGGTGCGTTGAGATTCTGAACATCCCTTGCTGTCTCTACAAGTATAGTCCGCTGATTCCACCACTATGTAGATACCATTCTTCCGGTCCCCGGCAACATCTGAAGGTGAGGTACGTCTACTAATAATAACACATGTAAGAAGTGCTCACCAACATGCTCAGCTTTTGAGTAGCTTAGACTCAGTCCTCAAATAGATCTACCTCTATCATCGGAGTCTTGATTGCGGAGTTGTCAAGCTATGCTCCAAGTGTGCGAACTGGCTGAACGAAGGATTCGCACATCGTTCCCACAGACAATATCATGGTTAGAGTTGGTGAGTGACGGTTATATAGGTTCCACAAAGCGCGGCTGACGGTAGCTATCAGCGAGTGAAGATAGATCAGACAGACTATCTTACCTGAGAAGATGTAAGAGATTTCCGTAGTTGGTTCCTTAATAATGACATCTCAAGTTGTGTTGTGAAAGTTCACAGGGAGCCTGTATTCCATAGCTTTCTGTAGTGGCCGCTCAAAGTCAGCGTTCAAGACGCTTACGCTACAGTCCTCGGCACCCATATTGGCATGCACGCCTTCAAACTCTCATTGACCGTGCATTCCCGTCGTCGTGTCCTGTATAGAAGAGGTACGCCAAAAGTTTACTGCTGTTACATTCAGGCCCGTCTCTTATTATAGACAGAAGCCAATTCTACGCACAGCACAGCATGCTAAAGTCCGATTACAGCCGTGCAATCACCAAAGAATTAGAGTTAAGAGTATCCGCATTCACACCGGGTGCGGTAGATGCAACTGAAACAGAGCTGATCGTCTCTGCTGTATCGGCGTTGTCTTGGGCCTGCTATACATTTCAAACTTCAATATCGAAATGAAAACCTGAGTGTTGTGCCGTCATGCTTCGCTGTATCACGGTTGCAAGATGCGGGCCACAGTCGAGGTACATAACGAGTCTATCCCGCCATCCCATCACCCAGCCATTTCCCTCCTCACTCCTCACCTCAGTCGACTTCTAGGGCATCCCGTTCGCTGACACAAATGTTCTCCACGGAAATAGAGTCATTTGGAGGACCGTTCTTCGTCATCGTCTGGATTTCTTTCATGTAAGTCGTCATCATATATACCGGCCACGCCGGGCACAATTAATAACGCACCACTGTAATTAGCTTGTATGGCCTCGGCTTGGCACAGGTCTACTTCTACCTGACCACCTACCACGACCACTATGCCATGAGACTGGTGGTGATCCTTCTCTGGTAAGTCACAAATACTCCGCGGACGACTCTCACGACTGACAAATATCTTTAGCGTGTTAGAAACTATGCAGGTCGGGACCTGCATTCATTTCCTATACGCGGACCTCGTCGCAGACTTTTCAAATCCTGAAAACCTGCTGACTGTTCTTTGGTGAGTCGCTTCGACGTCGAAAGGTCACTACTGCTCACGACGGGTTGAAACCAGGAGCGAAATAGTAAGCAGTGACATCATTTGACTCGACGTTACTCTCACTACCTTGCGATAGGCAGCAATGAGCTTGGAGGTGAGGTCCAATGTCTATCATTATGATGTCAAGCGCAATACTGAGACAATACATGCACATGCGAAGCTTATTATCAATGGGCTGGTACAATCGTGAGGCGATACGATGAGCCTCGGTGTCCGATCTTTGCTGATATGATTCTCGTGCAGGTATTATATTTACCGGATCTGGCGTTGTAAGTCTGTTCTAATCTTGGTGCTGTTGGAGCGTGAATCAAACAATACATAGTGAGCCATAACATTCCTATGGTGGTATATCTGGTACGTATAATTTCCTATATGTGAGGGCTTATGAATTCTGACTTAAAATATGCAGAGCGTTGTACTTGGGTGTCGCACAGGTGAGAAGCGCGTTGTTGCTGTATTAGGTTCAATCCACTGACGGTCAACGTTTCAGCCACGGGGTTTCGTAAGTCTATTTATTCCATCCCTGTAAGTAGGCTTACAGGTATTTAATCGCCATTAGGTGCATCTTCATTTGCGTGAGTTCGTCAGCAACCTGATTATTCCCTCATGCTCAATACCACAGGAGCAATTAGTTATCCGTACAATGATTGGCTTGTACTCGGAGTTCTCAAGCCTTATAAGGTAGTCTAGGCAGGACGTTCCTTCTAGACGGTTGAACTTATCGGTCTTGTTCCCTTCAGCGGTTTGCCGCGGCGACTTTATCTCTGAGTGTCTTGTTGGACTCGTCCATCACTTTTATCCTATGGCTGTACCTCCGTCATGCACACTCTTTGGCTTGCAAGCGGTATGTGTCTCATACACTGTTAAAGAATGGCAAAAGTTAAATGAACGATGCATTATTCAGGAGCACGAGAAACACTGTACATAAGCTCATGTACTATGCATTGAGTGCCGGAGGTTTGACCACGTGAGTTCTTTCCGTCCTAATGACTCAGTCTACTGAAGCCCCCTGGCCTCACTAGGATGACATCGATTGTCACGCTATGCGTGGTACGTCTCAGATTGTCTTTGAATTGGGACCAGATACTAAGTAGGATAACTTGAAGTTCATCATGGCGGCATCTCCGGTGCTCTTTGGAGGCTTGGCGATGATCATGGCCAAGCGTGAGTGCGATCTGTTCATTTTCCTGCACATCAGCTGACATATATTGGTATGAACAGTATACGCAAACTCGATGCTTGCGATGTAAGACCCATAGCAGACTGCTTCTTTTCTAACTTGGGCTGAAACATAGAAACTACAGGCTAAACATTCGGCAAGGTCTCAGAGACACTGCGGTCGTCGAGGACGAATACTCAATACGTCTATCGGCTCTCCAGACCCATCCCTCACCCATACCTTCTGCACGTATTCAACCAATTTTGACCGATTTTGCAACACCTACTGAACTTGTTTCCAGGCAGCTAGAGTTCATATTACGCGCGAGACCATCTCGACAGAGGACACTGACATGGTGAGTACACTCAGACTCGATTCGCATCTATAATGATGAAAGCTGATCGTCCAATGCACATGTAACAGAAAGCAGCTCTGAGCAAGGAGAAGGCTGGGGAACCGTATCCGATTACTCTTTCAACCTGAATATATTGCGCGAGAACGATCAGGATTCTCGACTCATAGTGCATATACATGATGTACGACTCTCCAACGCGCATCTAATACGTCGAGGTCACAGCCGCAATTTAACCGTATTTGGTCCCTGTATCTCAGTGCCAAAATCCAGAGTCACCGGTTGGCCATTGGGATCACATGTGAGTCGAAGAACAGCTTCGTCTGTTTGGAATTGCCAGATGTATGCTTTGACGACAGTTTGGAGTACTTCGGTTCGCAGAAGGAATCGTATTATGATGGTCATCACTGCGTGCGCATGGAGCGAATCGTGCAGAACAACGGATAAAGGGAGCCTCCGTCGTGATCTGCTTGTCTTCTCGCAAGGTTACAGTTCATACCGCAGTTGACAAGGATCAGGAAAAATGACGGTGATATAAATGAATCAAGTGTCTACTCCGAACCAAATTTACGCCAAGTTACTTCTATTTAACTGGACGTGGACTGTTTAATGCTCGTAAGTGTATCAACGTCAAATTGAGCAATCTCAACAGGTCATCAGCTTTGAACATCTATCGGCCACGACGAGCACAAGTCCTCAGTTGCTTTCTCATTTGAAACTTGAGGTAGGTTCTAGTCTCTCATCCCCATCTGTTGATAGCGATGTATCTCTATTAGGAACACCGGAATTTAGGAAAAGCAGGAAACATATCTCTCCATCGATATCCCTCTGTTTGAGGTTCGCCAGTTCCCAATTACCACGAAATGATGATTCGCACATGGTCGACTAAGTGCGTATATATGGACGCCCTCTGTATCGGTACCACCCACATTCACTCAATATTTCTCTTCAAATCGTGCTTGGAAATACTGAAAATGGCGCTCTCGCTCGATTTTGAGACAACGATGGGCCCTTTCTCCCTCCTTGTGTGGATTTCTTTCATGTAAGCGTCAAGATTCCTTAAGTCGTTTGATATATTGTCCTCACTACCCACCCAGTTTATACGGACTTAGTTTGGCGCAAGCGTACATCTATTTCAGGACATACAACGATCGTATCTTCCTCAAGCTTACGGTGGCTTTATTATGGTCAGTGCTCGCAATTTACGCTACCTGCCAGAGGCATTGCTTAGCGACAGTTGTTTCAGTGCGCTACAAACAGCTCAAGTAGCTGCGAATTTTCATTTTCAATATGCACAGCTCATTTTGGGCTTCAATCACCCGGAGATGTTACTGAAAGTTCTATGGTGAGGCCTTTCAACCATCATTGTCACGCATAAACACTCACACCACACTTACTTAGGAGCGAAATTGTGGGTGTGTTCTTTACATACTCATATACGCTTATTCATACTTCTAACCATATCTAGGCGGCACTAACTTTAGAGGTAAGAGTGTGTCACCATCCGCGCTCACCTACTGCTGGCTGAATCCCTGAATGATAGCTTGTTATCAACGCCCTCGTTCAATCGTACGCTCATAAGTATCGATACGGTGAGCTACAGCTGATCTTGGATGACCATAGGTTTTATATCTTCAGAATATGGCAGCGTAAGTGATTTTGATCCTGCCTATCAAAACTCTCGAGATGCTCATTGCATGCAATGAGTAGTGAGCAAAAAAAACGTGCCTATAGCGGTATATCTGGTTGGTCCTCTCTGTAACTCTCAGATTCACTTGCAATGACTCTGATATACTCTGCTTAAAGGTTACAGTCTTGTGGGCTCGTACTGGTGAATCGCTTCCCCACTGGCAAACAAGACGTGGCATACACTACTAACAAATTCTTCTTCTAGCTGTGGGACTTCGTGAGTTTATTGATACAATGTTATTGTCCTTAGGGCAACGGCTGATACCTACGCCGCTACACCAGGCGCATCAGCATATGCGTGAGTTGCATTATCGGCTGGGTCTCGTATTATGCTCGAACGTCTGACATACTTAGATATACATGCGACAATTTGCTGGAATTGCTTTCGGTGAAGCCATTCTCGGTACGCACATGATAACGCTTCCAAAACCGAATTTCGTCTCTGATATGCTAGTGGGTTGCTACTGTGACTCACAAGGTATTGATGGTAGTTGTGCTATCTCTCAGTGTAGCCTTGGACCTATCCATTACGATTTTGCTCCAAATATACCTGCGCCAATTCCATTCGAGAGTCCAGATACGGTACGCGAATAAATGCGACGTCATTTATATTTGTTGGCTGACACAAATTCTTGGTTGTAGAAGCACGAGAAACGTTGTGTACTGGCTCACGTACTACGCACTAAGCACCGGTGTCTTGACTGCGTACGTCGTTTATTGGCACAGTTTGGGATAGCGTTTTCATTGAAATCTTGCCAGAATTATGGCTACTATGGATCTTGTTTTGGTATGCTTCTCTCTTGCTTGACCAGAATTTCACTACTGAGCCGTGTCACCTAGTTCGAGGTTTCAGACTCTCCGGTGCTTTGGGGAGGCTTAGTAGTGGTGCTCTCGAAGGGTACGTATTCTTAATCTGTCTGATGAATAGCTAGCTGTAAACCGATATACCTGTGCCATGTAGTGTATGCAAACTCAATGCTCGCCATGTACGTGCCCTCATGGTCTCCGTCTCTCCTGGAAATAAGAATTGACCACGAATTCGTACAGGTTGAATAAACGACAATACTTTCAATTTGGTGTCGTCACAAGTACTCAAGATTTGGTAGAACTGTCTCGCTTTGCAGCTCAGGTAGTTGTGTCGTCTACAGTGCGTCCAAGCAATCCGATGTCACAGGTGCTTTTGTTGATCTTATCCCGTCACGCGAAGAACACTGCGGATGACGCTACACAAGGGATGACGTTTGCAGACGCAGAGGATGATGTTTGGGTAGGTTGAATAATCAGATCGTGAAGCTTCTGCTGACTGTGAACTACAACATTACACACGTAGGCCCCCAGAAACCAATCACAACATAGCCGTACAAGATCCAAATCTATATCGGACTTGTCCCTGCAAGTGGCAAAGTGAAACAACATTCGCAAAGCAAAGCTCAGGTCATTCAGAGAGCAGCCATGAAAGCACCGGGAGACTTCAGCTAAAGCCTGCTGTTTTTTGCATAGTGGGCTCTGTGTGCCAAGATTGAGAGTGGAGGAATGCCATGTACACTGCTAGTTCGAATATTAACATGGCCAAATCAGCCTTTCGCTCGATCCTTTGACCAAGAAACAAGCAACGATCAAGTCAAACGATATTCGGGAGACAGCTTTATCTTCTTTATTCGTGTTCGTTCGCCGCGGCATAGTCTTCTGGATGGTTGTTCAGGGTGCAAGCACTTCTATGCCCGCTATAGCTTCTTCAGGACGAATTCTCATCGAAACGTGACCTACGGTTGTAAACGGCCGTGAACGCAATGGAAACTAAATTTCCAGATAGATATACTTCATTGATGGTCGTGTATCGAAAAGACATCACCTCGTACGCCACGGAGCTCGTGAGGCAGTACTAGTGATCGTAAGATGCGTTAAACAGAGACGAAGTGCCGCCTCCGAGTCGGAGGTAGGTTAGCGGGAACATACTTACTTTAATTCATGTAAACGTACTGTCATACTGGAGGGCACATTGTATGGGTATACACGCCGTTGTCGTTGAATGATGGATCTATTTGCAAATTTGAGAGGGGAACGCAAGACATACGTGCGCAGGATATTTTGATCTATTTGCTCCTAATGGTAAGACGCTTTGCTGACTCAGCACCATCTTAAGTAATCGCCCAACCACCACAACCGCCGTGGCCGCCGGCCATTGCGCTGTCACTCAAACCGTGCCTAACATCCGTATCAGTCGGTGGATCGATATTCTTCGTCGGACCACTCAACCGGAAGTGGGAACCTCGGCGTATGTTGTCTCGCAGAGATAGGAAAAGTTCCTAGTCTTCAGTGGGCCTTTTAACTTGAAAGTGCGTGAGTCGTATGTGTTTTTTGCCGACATTGTCAGTACTACACAAATTTACCATGTTTTCAGGATTTCAATATTCGACTAAGATGACGCATTGAACATGATAGTCGCTTATCTACGACCTGAACGTGCTCAAGGCTCGCTGCAACCTGTCAATTGTATCCGCACTGGATCACAGTTGCTCTCAAGCTGTTCTCATTTGCAACTTGAAACGGGTTCTATCCTGATTCTGGCTCTTCCGTTGTGATGTGTCTCTGTTGGGAAAAGCAGAAGACTCACCTTCTCGTTCCGCTGTCTAATAAGCTCCATCACTACTACTGTTAATTTTCAAACGCCATGGTGCACGTACACTACCAGTTAGGTGAGTATATATAAGCTGTTTCTTTCACACTATGCTCCGCCATCTCTTATCTTTCCACTTCAGACCGTGCTGGCACGTACTGACTAGCATGTTTTCGCTCAATTTCGAGGAATTGATGGGCCCGTTCGCCCTTGTCGTGTGGATCTCTTTTATGTGAGTCCTGGAGCTCCTCAAGCTTTCCAGAATATCATACTCAAAGTCCACCAGTTTCTACGGACTTGTCTTGGCGCAGGCTTACGTCTATTACAAAACATATGACGATCATATCGTCCTCAAACTTACAGTCACTTTGATCTGGTAAGTTATCCTAATTTGACACTGCCTATGAGCCTTGCTTACATTCTAATCAATTTAGCGTGCTGCAAACCGCCCAGGTGGCTGTGAGTTTTCATTTCATATATACACAGCTCATACTGGGCTTTGGGCAACCGGCGATACTACTGGACATCGTGTGGTAAGTTTAGAGACGGTCGTTGGGCTCAAGTTCGTTCGCTGATATGAAAGATAGGAGTGAAATTGTGAGAATTCTCTTCGCATACTTGCCTATCCTCACTCAATTTTCTGCTCACTGCGTCCAGGCAGCGCTGACGTTAGAGGTGAGGCCTCTGTTGCAATGCTCATCTATCGTCGACTATTTCTATGAACGATAGCTTGTCATAAACGCCCTCGTCCAATCGTACGTTAACTGACAGGTCAAAGTACGGTGCTCCCACTGACGTTACATGGGGACAGGTACTATATCTATAGAGTATGGCGGCGTAAGTGACACTTCAAGTTCTTGCGTACCAATCTAGGGTACTTATTGCAGATTATGATCAGTCAGCAAGAACACACTGGTAACGGTGTTCCTGGTCTGTTTCTATCAATACTTCGCTCGTCTTCCTCTGCGCTGATGTAGTCCACTGAAAGATTGTGATATTGTGCGCTCGTACTGGTGAATCCCGTATTTAAATGACAGACGATACAGGATACTAATAGTGCCTCTTTCCTAGCCGTTGGATTTCGTGAGTTTACCTCATTAAAATTCTTCACATCGGTTTCGATGACATTTCTGACACGTGACTATACTAGGTGCATCAGCATATGGGTTATTCTATTCACCTAGTTTCACGTCCCCTTCCACCTGCTGACCCGCGAACGTACCTAGATATGCTTATGATAACTGGGTTGCATTGAATGCGGTGGAATCATTCACGGTTAGCACAAGATTTCGAATGTCAATCCCCATTCTACTTCTGATGCCCTCCTGGGTATGGACTACACAGGTATTGACTGCGATTGTGCTGTCGCTCAGTGTGGCATTGGATGTATTCATTACCACCCTGCTTATGATATATCTTGGACGACTCCATTCTAAGGCTGAGAAGCGGTACGTGGGTCACTATAACCCTTCTTACTGCTCAGCTAACGTGAGCCCCTTATTCTTAGACGCACTAGAAATGTCGTGTATAGGCTTATGTATTATGCTCTAAGTACGGGTGGTTTAACTACGTCAGTGTTTTTCCTCGTGGACAGGTATCTTCACTGAACTCTCTGGCAGGATTTTAGCTTCTGTGATCCTGGTCCTTGTATGCCGTCCCCTTGTCCGACCAACGTATCACATATTGATCAGTATCAACCAAGTTTCAGACCGGAAACTATCCTGTGCTTTGGGGAGGTTTAGAAATGGTACTGTCGAAGGGTAAGTTCTCTGAGTATCTTTCGTAGAAGCTGATAATCAAATATGCTCTCGCAAACACATAGTATATGCGAACTCGATGCTTGCTATGTACGTCTTCCCAGTACTGTCATCTTCTTAGGCGTGTCGATAATGTCTGTAATACTTTAGGTTGAATGCACGGCAAGGTCTCAGACAAGATGTGGTTTCGAACGTTCAAGATTCCATACAGCCCCTCCGGGTTCAAGTTGCGACCGAAGCGCCAGTTTTACCTGTGGTGCATATACACAATCCAGTCACATGCTTCCCTTACTGATGGTAACCCAGTATACAAAGCACACGGCAAATCGTGCTATTCGAGGGACAACGTTCACAGAGCATCACGCTTGGGTAAGTTCAGTGAGGTCTAATGTGAAATGCCGCTGATGCCATAAACACAACTACAGACACCTACAGACCAAGCTTACTACAGGAGTGAAAGGTTTAGTTCTACCTCAGAATTGTTACTGCAAGATGAGAGGTGAGAGAGGTCGTAGTATGCGGTCAAATCGATCGAAAATGATTCCTGTATTTCGCAGGTTTCGTTCTTGAGTTGGCTCTATTATATGACGCCTGTGGTGTCACACACCGATCATGTAGACTGACACACTGGTATTGCCACTAGAATGGATTTCAAGTGGGCTACGATCGTGATCCAAACTCAGGTTGAGTGGGCTGAGGTTGTGCTCTCATGGTCGTATATGTGATTACAATCACCTGCGCGGGATGAATGATACTACCACGTTATGTCAGAGTATGTAACGCCTCTGAAAGTTCCGCTGCACACAAGTTACGTTGTTCCAGCTAATGCGATTATTCACCTGGTGAGTCCATTGATATCAATGTTCGGCTGTAAAGCGTACTCACACTTCGGTCACCTTCCCTAATCATAGCCTCATGTTCACAGAGTTTACGTCTTCGGCGCCGTGTGGGAGACATCAGAAAACAGCGTCAACGATCTGTGGGCAGCTCTCTCAACAGAAAGCACAACAGCTAAGTCATCGCGCATTATAACTTCGCCGTTAAGTATCCAAGAGCAAGCTTACCTAGGCCTGAAAGCAGCCCGTAGATGTCCTTTGAAGCCGTGATATCCGCTTTAAGTAGACATTCAAAAGGGCATATCGCAGCTCACACTCCCTCAAGCCATCGCGACTCTACTGACTCACTCTATCACTATCAGCATGACCCTCTTGACAACACTGCCTGTCTACGTCTTAGCGAGTATCGTTTTCGCCATACTCTATCGCCGACGTGTTCGCTATGTGAAACGTATCCGTGGTCCTCCCAGTTCATTCTGGCGCGGTAAGTATCTGCGACTTCGTACTGGCATCTGATTCTATTCATAACTCTCCATCATATTGTCAGGCAACGTCAGGAACTTCTCTTATCAGGAGAATGTTGGCGATCTAGACTTCAAATATGTCAAGGAGTATGGTCTAGTATACCGTCTAGGTGCACCGCTCGGTGTAGGTATCAATTATTACTCTCATTCAATAGCACCGACTGAATATACTTTTTAAGCAAGACGTCTTGATGATTGCGGATCCAAAAGTGAGCGATGCAATCTACCAGGCTACGGAAGCTCATTCCTATGATAAATTGCAGGCTATACAACACATCTTCCATAAGTCGGGATACAGTTACTTGAAGACCACCGAGTCATTAATCAAAACTCACATGCTTTTTGGATCGTCCATACTGTACACGCCCAGTAAGTAAATGCCTAGGCTCACTGCACGATAGAAGATGCTCATGGCTATCAAACACGCACTACGTGTTACAGCTGGAGTAGCTCATGCTCGCCATCGCAAAGTCATGAACCCTGCCTTCTCCGCCCCTCGACTTCGTTCGTTCTTGCCTCTATTCCAGAAGAGTGCTAGGCTTGTAAGTCTGTCAGCTAGCTCTCTATCCCCGAAGTTATGCTAACATTCCTTCTGTAGTTATGCCATCTCCTCGAGGAAGAAGTACTCAAAGGTTCTCGAGCACCGACAAAAGGCCAGACAGTAGTGATCAACAAGTGGCTGTCACGCGCTACGCTGGATATCATCGGCGAGAGTAAGTCAATTGTGCCCCTTCTGACGAGACATCCTCTGAAGTATCACAGCCGCCTTCCACTACAATTTTGGCGCCCTCGAGAACTCAAAGAGCGAAGTCTCTGAAGCGTATGACAATCTGTTTGTGGAATCTCGCCCAAGCCAAAACCTTCTTAATACACTATTCCGAACAACCTGGAAGTACATGCCACTAACGCTCGTCGAGCTTGTCGAGTACCTGCCGAGCAAGGTCTACAGTCGCATTCGAAAGACACGGCAGATCATTGACAGAGTGTCAGGAGGGTTAGTGGACCGAGCTATAGAAGAAGCTAGGACTGTCGAGCTCGAGAAGGGGAAGAAAGACGTCATGAGCGTACTTGGTTTGTTCTCACTTTTTGTGCATCGTCTGTTTACTTACTCAGTATCTCTAGTACATGCCAATATGTCAGAAAACCCATCTCTACAGCTCTCTAAGAAAGAAATGGTTGCGCAAATGGGCGCGCTCACATTTTCTGGCCATGAAACGACAGCTAGCACTCTTACATGGCTACTTTGGGAACTTGCCAGGCATCCTGAATTTCAAGATAAACTACGAACAGAAATTCAGGAGAAGAGAGAAGAGATCAGCTTGCTTGCCGACCAGGCTGAGTTCTCCGTCGACGACTTGGAAGATATGCCTTTCCTGCAAGCTCTCTTGAAGGTCGGTCGTCATATTCGTAGCCAATGACGTTGACCTTTCATATTCTATTGTAGGAGGTTATGCGCTTCCATCCGATTGTTTATCACCTCACACGTGTGGCCGGGAAAGACGACATTTTGCCTCTTTCCGAACCTCTGACTACAAGATCCGGAGAGGTGGTAGATGAGATTCCCATTACAATGGGACAGACCGTCATGATCTCTATCTGTGCATATAATCGGTGAGATTCAGCGTTAAACGTTGCCAATTGAATCCAACGCTGAGTACTGACACTTTGATTCCGTAGTATAAAGAAGATCTGGGGAGAAGACGCTGACGAATTTAATCCTATGAGGTTCATCGAAAATAGAGTCGAGCAAGAGTTCAAAGTTGGCGTGTACGGAAATCTGTGCGTGACACTTTCACGACGGATCCAGTATGGTCTTTACTGACGCGATATCCATCTCTTATACTTAGCATGACGTTTTGTAAGTATATTACCTGACTGTTCTTATATTTTTTTTGTATTGCTCACTTGCGCAGCTGCAGGACAACGTAGCTGTATTGGGTATGTAATCGGTTGCCGAATTCCTCTTAATATGTTCATTAACTTCGACCTCGTTCAGATGGCGATTCTCCATACTCGAGCTTCAGACAATAGTGGTCTCTCTGATCGAGACGTTCGAGTTCACCCTTCCACCCCTGGAACAAAGAGTGGAGATTGTTCGCAAGCCACTCGGAATTATGGCACCAATGATGAAAGGCCACCCCGAGATGGGGTCCCTTATGCCTTTGGTTCTCAAGCCTCTGGAAAGGGTCAAATTCTGTATGTAGAGCCTAAATATCGGAGAGCCCCCACTGATCAGTACCGGTCAGTTGCCGCTCTCCCAGCCTCTACGAGTACGCATACGTCGAAAACATAGAAAATAATTTTTTGTTTGCACTAGCAGAAGTGTGTTTAGACATGACATAATCATCGATGACTGTACGTACGGTAGCCCAGAAAGGAAAACGCCACAATGGTCTCCAGGGTCATCATGCGCCATTGCGTAACTTATGTTCGTTGCGACCGACTCCGACGCAACTTCAGTGCTGTCTCCCATTATGCTTCTGTATCATATAATAATTGCAACACACATTACGGCTGTGCCTCCGAACTCGGCGCAAACATGAACTTGTAATGCGTTTTCATGTCACGCAACTCACTCAAGTGTACAAACTTGAATCTCAGCTTTGGTAAAGGACGGCCCGCGAACTGATCCCACGCTGGTGAGTGTTCTCCGCCTGCTCCGCCTGTAATAAAAGCCACTGGCAGGTCTCTCATGCAACAACAGTCGTCTCGTACCACCCACACTTGCAGGAGCCATGGCAATTGCAACGGTATCGGCCGCATCATCCGTTCTTCTGCTCTTCTTTGTGGTGTACTTGCTGTTTCGCAAGTTAACGCGCTATTCGATTAAGCATATCAAGGGACCCGGAGCATCCTCCTGGCTTGGTGAGTTTGTCTAGTTTTGGGTCAGATAAGGTCTTTTACGCAATATCTCAGGCAATGATCGGGACTATGGCCACCAAACGAATGTCGGGGAGATGGACTTCCGGTTCGCTGAAGAGTTCGGACTCGTGTGGCGTATGAAGAGCGTTTTTGGTGTACGGCCTACTTTGTATGCTACTCACGATGAGCGACTCACGACATTCTCTTCACAAATTATCAGGTAGATTTCCTGACTGTGGCTGATCCGAAGGTGAGAATGAACTCGTTTCAGGTCGTGCTGATGCTCTCAGGCTGAACTGATATCGTATCACAACAGGCCCTTCAACATATATTCCAAAAGTCAGGTTACAACTATCCGAAGGATATTGTATCAAACGTCTTCGTAAGACTCTTCGCAGGCGACTCTATCCTCTATGCTCCAAGTAAGTTGTAGGTTCCGCTCTGCGTCTCACTTCTCACGTTCTCTGGTTCTGTGCTAGCCGGCGAGGAACACGCTCGACATCGCAAGGTTATGAGTCCAGCGTTTTCAGCCCCTCAGTTACGCTCATTCCTGCCTCAGTTCCGGGACACGGCGTCAAAGGTTTGTGAACCTCGCACTCACTCAATCACTCAGTCTGCTCATTGTACGGTCAGCTTTGCCGTATCTGGAAGGAACAGCTCTTGGAAGAGAAACCGCAAGGCGGTATCATACCAGTCAGCAAATGGTTAGCGCGAACGACGTTGGATATCATCGGAGAGAGTACGTTACCACGTATCATTGAATATTCGCGTCTTATTCACATATGGATCTGGGCACAGCTGCATTCCACTTTGATTTTGGATCGCTAGACAATTCGCATAACGAAGTTTCTGAGGCCTACGTTAGGCTATTTGCGGAGGCTCCGGAGGAGCCGGAAGCTTGGGTTGACGTTTTTGCTGCGACATGGAGATGGATGCCTCGACGGCTGTTGGAGCTTCTCGAATACCTGCCGGCGGATGCTTTGCAGCGAGTGAGGGATTCCAGACTTGTCATGAACAAGGTATCTACCGCACTAGTCAACACTGCTACAGAGGAGGCCAGCACGATGGAGATTGAGAAGGGCAAGAAGGACGTGATGAGCGTTCTCGGTAAGCCAATTGGGGTCCATACATCCTTCATCTTCTCCTGACTTATGCACGTAGTACGCGCAAACATGTCGGAAAACCCATCTCTCCAGTTATCAAAGAACGAGATGGTGTCGCAGATGGCCGCTCTTACTATTGCAGGACACGAAACTACGGCAAATACTCTCACGTGGCTTCTTTGGGAGCTGGCCAAGAACCCACACTACCAGGAACGGCTGCGAGAGGAGATAAAGGAGAAGCGAAAGGAAGTTTATGATAGAGGTGGAGAGGGTGTCGATTTTACCCTTGAAGATCTTGAGAGCATGCCGTTTTTACAGGCCGTATTAAAGGTGGGCTCTCTCAGCCGCATCTATCTACCACTGAGCATCGACCTATTGACCCTCCTCTGCAATCACAGGAAGTTCTCAGGCTCCATCCTATCGTTTATCAGGTTACTCGTATGGCTGGGAAGGATGACGTTATTCCTCTCTCCCAGCCTATCACAACGGCGACCGGGGAAGTCATCAATGAGATTCCTGTAGGAAAGGGCCAGGTGATACGGATCTCAATTTGCACGTATAATCGGTGAGTATAGCTATCGGGACCTTGCGCAGCCCTCACACTTACCTGTACGGCGATTGTAGCATCAAAAGCATTTGGGGCGAAGATGCAGACGTCTTCAATCCGATGCGTTTCCTAGCTGGCACTATCAGCAACGAAGTCAAAGTCGGCATGTACAGTAACCTGTGAGATTCATTCCCTCTCCGTCGTCTGATAACTCTGCTTACGATTTATTGTCATAGGATGACATTTGGTGAGTTATAGCAGTCATAATACACTCATTCAACTGCTGAACTGCATTGATTGCACAGCCGCGGGAATGCGTGGGTGCATCGGGTACGTCTCCGATCAACCTCTTTAGTGTCTCTCAACTAAGCTATGGCTGTATGCATCCTCGGTCCACAGATGGAAGTTCTCGCTGATCGAGATGCAAGCTATCCTTGTCGCGCTTATGGAGAACTTCGAGTTTTCCCCAACGGACGATGAAATTTTGCGCAGGCCAATTGGGGCAATAATGTCGCCTATGGTAAAGGGGAAACGTGATGGGGGAATTTTGTTACCGCTCGTGGTCCATGCACTGAATGGCTCTGCTTAAGCCTGATTGTGCACCTATGGATAAGTCGAATTGAATGCTGTATTGTTAATTCTTTCTCTCAAATAGTACAAGTTGTCGTTTTTGCTGCTAAACATTAAGTCTCACTGCGTTTTACAGAGGTGCGTGACCGCATGCCAAACGTGACTCATAGAAGGAAGGATGGGATGTGCCAGGGGCGCTTTTCCTGATCTGCTCAACGCAACCCACTGGATAGTTCTCACACATGTCTACACGTGTTTCTGCAGGTACGTAATACGCTCTGGACGAATGAACACCTCTGATCCTCCCTTCGTATAACACTGCAGTCAGAGTTGGATACTACACGAATCACCGCTCTGGTGCGCATCAATCCAATTTCGCGACTTCCAATAACGCCTTGCACCTGAAGAGATCTACATCGGCATGTTTCCCCTTTGCAATCTCCAATGCTGCCTTCGCCATCTGTTCAACTGTTATCATCCGAGTAGGAGCGAGGAGACTGAGTGCAGGAGACAGTATGCGGTCCGCTCCGCTTTCAAATCTTGAGCGCTGGTTAGGAAGGTCTTGAGGAAACTTCCTCGAGGGTACAATGTATCCAGGTCGTAGGATATGAGCACGTAGTCCTGGGGTTGACTTGCTGATATCCATGATCTCTGCTTCGGTACGTCCCTGCCCATACTGTCAGTTTGAGACGAGCGATAACTGTTTCGTTTTGCATACCTTGACTCTAGCCCACATCATGCTACTATTACCGGACGGATCAGCTCTCTCCCCACTCCAATATAAAAACCTGAACGGTTCGTCTGCCGCTCTTCCCTCACCTACCCCTGCACTTCTCAAAGCGTTGAGCATGGCTATGGGGTAGTCATGCGTCACAACCGTGTATTCATCCTCGGCCATTCCTCTGGCAGACTTTCCCAGTGTCCACAAACAGGCGTCATGCTGGATTAGTTGAGCAGCAAGGTCGGGCTGATATGTGGTGAAGTCCTTGTGGACGATTGTCGTTGTTTTCACGCTGGCGTTCTCGGATAGGACTGCCCATGATGGCATATCTCTTCTCATGAGTAAGGTGATTGAAGACACCGTAGGGTCCTCAAGAGCAGCTCTATACACGTTGAGGCCAGCTGAACAAAACGGACTTGGTCAGTATCACTCCGTCATTGAATCACCGTCTTAAAGCCCTTACCAAGTCCGGTAGCCCCCGTAATAAGGAGTCGCATTATTGCTCAAGGGGCGGGGAGAGCGAACTGGTGGGTTATCTCGACACGTTGTCAAACACCGTATAAATACTGACCTGGCTTTTTATTTCTCGGGCCTGTGCTTAGATGGTAGAAGTACTGTCATGAGCACCGGGCATGTAACCTGTCGGCATAGCGGGAAGAATATGCTCTACTGTAGACCGTACGTGTACAGGCGGCACAGACTGCGGAACATCTAGAGAACTTTACGCCTATGATGTCTGCTATTCAACACTGTCGTTTGGGAATGGCCAATACTCACACGACAACGTACTCGGTTGCCTTTTTGGTAATGGCGTGGCACCTCAGAAGACGGATTATCAAATTCTCGCCGGGTCTATTTGGTCAATGACCGTGACGCTGACACACCGCTTTCCTTTCTGCCTTCAGTCGTATCGTGCGCTATATCATCCACACTGACATAACCAACAAGTGCATGAGCTATGCTGCTAGGAATACTGTGCAGCGCCATAGTGGTAGCCAAGAAGAGTAAGTGAAATCCTTCGATGTCCGTCACGCACAGACTGACCTCCTCGCTGCGCCAAGAATTGGCGTTCCACAGCACTCAGGCTCTCGGAGCGCAGAGGCATCCATGGCTGCTCTGGCCTGCTCATCGAGATTACTTGACTCCAGAGTCTGACATATGTCACGCCTGCTACGCGACGCGCCAGCATCATTACATCCCGACCGGCACTGACCTCACCAAACTGTTGCAGAACCTTTGACCGAGACAGCTCGAGCGACACAGCCTGTCATGAGCCTAATCCTATCTTTGATGCGTCCTAGCTATGGAACTGGCCATAGCAGTCAGTTTCCGTAGCAACCCCGGCTCCATTACACTTTGTCGGTAGGCTGTTGTTGTGGTACTGACCACGCGTGATATACTTGTAAGTAATTCAGACACGTACTCATCATTGCGTTCTGGCAGGTTTGCTAAGAAATTGTACAGGACGTAAGGTGATACTTAAGAGCACAGAAAGGATGATTGCGCAAGTCTACAATTACATGTAAATATACAGCACCGTTAAAGAATATAAAAGTATAGGATTAAGAAAGATAGTTAAAAGGCCCGAACCCAGCATGGTCCGGGGATGATAAATAAAATATGCAAGTCGGTCAGAGATAGATGTCATAAAAGAACTTATAGCAGGGGATAAATCTATTCAGTTCTCGGGGATGGGTGCATTTACGTTGGCACACATCATCTTGTAGCTGTCTTCAGTGTAAGGGGGGTACCTGTGGCCGATGAAGGGCTCGAGCCTGAAAGGAAGTCATGGTTGAGTTTACTTATAAAGGCATGATGGTGAAACAACGTACTCAGCCGGCATGTTGCAGTAGCTCCTGCGGTGGGTGAAAACGTCGAAGGTGTTCTTGCTGAAGTAGCTGCCGTCTATGTCCAAATGTTGTCAGAGTGATTGCTGTGTCAAGTGTAGAGTACTACTTACAGCCAGACTCGCCAATTCCACCGAAAGGCATCTCGTGGACTGAGAATGCAACTTGAGTTACTGTCTTTAGCGATGAAATATGACATGTACTTACCGACGATCTGCCAGACAGTGTCATTGAAGATCAAGCTGCCACTGCTGGTCCTCTCCAGACCTGTAATGTCGTCAGATTACGTACAGAATACTAACATGTCGAAACTTACATCTTTGCTTCACTGTCTCGTCATTTGAGAAGACGTAGAGTGCCAAAGGCGAGGGCCTGTCAGCTACAATAGAGATAGCCTCGTCGACATCCTCAACCTCGACAATAGGAAGAATAGGACCAAACAGTTCCCTGATTGACGAATATGATGGTTAGTGTGTTTCGAGAAGTTAAGATGAAGCATACATACTCTTCCATAAGGGGGTCGTCAAGCTTGACATCTCCGACGATGGTAGTTGCGATTCTGCGCCTGAAGTCACCAACACCGCCAGCGAGAACCGTGCCCTTCGTAGAGAGGATCAAGTTCATGAGACGCTTATATTGTACATCGTTGACAATCTTAGACCAGGGTGAGTCGGGGCCGAGGGGGTCGGTGGGGAAGAATGAAGCATAAGCCTTCTGCATTGCAGACTTGAAGTCACTTGCGATTGCGGTGGGAACGAGAACATAGTCGGGCGTCACGCAAAGCTATGGCCAGGATCAGATTTAGGTGCTGTGATCATGCACGGAAATACATACCTGACCGGAGTTCTGCACCTTGCCAAAGAGGACGCGTCTAGCAGCGAGATCAAGGTCGGCGTCGGGGCAAATGATAACCGGGCTCTTGCCGCCTAGTTCGAGAGTGACTGGAGTAACGTGCTTTGCGGCCGCAGCAGCGACCAAGCGACCGACACGTCCGCTTCCGGTGTACAGGATGTGGGCCCAGCGGAGTTCGAGGAGCTTAGTCGTCTCCGGGATCGCACCTTGAACAACGATGTATGCATTAGGGTCGAGATACTTCTCGATCATGCTCGCGAGGAGGGCAGAGACAGTAGGCGTGAGTTCCGAAGGTTTGATGACGACAGGGCAGCCAGCTGCGATGGCTCCAACCATAGGAAGCAAGGTCAAGACGATTGGGAAGTTCCAAGGGCTATCAAGATGAGTTAATTGAGCATA
The DNA here is from genome assembly GCA_037039805.1 of Irpex sp. M6601. NCBI lineage: Eukaryota > Fungi > Basidiomycota > Agaricomycetes > Polyporales > Irpicaceae > Irpex > Irpex sp. M6601. The sequence goes on along the minus strand of JAXQGN010000022.1, from coordinate 61,669 downwards.
TCATTCAGCGAGATCTATCGAGCGCAAGTACTTACGAGATGATCAAAGCCGTGCCTTTGGGAACTGGGTAGATAGTGGCGTCCCAGTTTTGGCGCCATGCATCAACCTTTGGCTTTTCCGGACGAGCCCAGTCTTCCAGGTTCTCGGCTGCGTGGAGGGCGCCGTGGACGGTCGGACCCAGCTCAGTCGATACACATTCCTGGCGTTGCTTGCCGAGGTCAGCAAGGACAGCATCTTCCCATACAGTCTTGTTTTCTTGAATCATACGTGCGAGCTGAAGCAGCTGGCGACGACGGTAGTCGAGGGAGCGCGTGACTCCAGACTTCCATGTCTGAGCGACACGAGCGTAAATCTGGGGTAGATGTTCAGTAAAGAGCGATGGGTGAAGTAAGGGAAGTGTCACGTACTTCATCGATTTGTTCGAGAGAGGCGTATTGAGAGTTGGAGGCAGACATGACGATCTATAATATAAAGATTGCTGGTGGCTTGCGAAGAGGCGAAAAATAATTGTATAGAGAAGAAGAGAGAGACAAGTGTGCAGAAGTGCCAGTGAGAAGTAGAAACGGTGCTGTGAGTCTTCTACAGCTCTTGCACGTACCCTTATATACACTTCGACGTCGTGCAGAAAAGACTCGAGGATGCCTTTTACCCGAAACCAACCTCAGGAGCGGCCAAAGGATCACGGCCTCGCTAACCACAATGATTCGAATACGGTTTGGCATAGCTGTAAAGATTTGATGTCTCCATTTAGACGCGCAATCGCCCGGAGTGGCTGTCAGACGAGATGTCGACAAGCAGTCACATTAGAGGTTGCATGTTGACACCTGTGCGAGAGAGAAGCTGCGCTCGAGTCCGGAAAATACGGAGAGTGAAACACTCACCGAGGAAGTCACGAATCCGAACGTACCGACCGTCGGTGTCGCTTGGAGCGACAAAGGCAAGGCGATGCGTAGACATGATGGTAGTCTTCATACTGGAGAAGTTCACTGCGCGCGGAAGCTTCTTGCTCACAGCGCCCACATTGGTTAAGAGGAAATTGATTGCAGTATAGATATGACCGGAAATGAACGCTTTGCTATGTACAGCTGTGCCTTTAGCCACCCGGTCCGTGGATGTCATCCCCGTCATTGGCTTACGGTTTACGTCGAGGACAATGGATTCCCGCTCATTATTTGATTGAAGAATTGTAGGGCAGCTTGGCCGTATGCTAACTTGCCGTGAGTGTAAGCAGGGACCTCGTGACCACTAATCAACGCCCAAGTGAGATCTTTGCAATGATTCGGGTAAATGGCAACTACTTACGCGCCATAAACTCTGACAAACGAGAAAGTACCAGCATTCTTGAACAAGCCGGCGGGCTGACCAGCAACCGTCCAGTTGGACAGAGGGGTCGCATTGAGCGATGAGGTGACTGTGGTCTGAATGTTGCTGACCTGAAAGCAACATGAGGGTGCAGTCTCGACTGGGATATACATAAACATACCATGGCCTCGATTCCGTTGAAATTCAAAATGTAGTCCTAGCACACTACAATTCAGTCTAATTTGACTTGTGTCATAACAAGGTTGCTTACCGCATCACCAACATAGATGAGTGTTCTCACCCCAGCGTTGATCACGTTCTCCAGGTGCGGCCTAGAATTCGTCATCCAGTCCCCAGTGCTCGCGAAATTGTCGTAAACCTCATCACTTGTCTCCTGCCAATCGCTCTCGGCGCCAATCTTGGACATGAGCGAAGAACTACCCAGATACGTCGAGAGATCGGCAGGATAGGGATCTGGGTTCTTTGCAAGGATGAAGTAAACGTCGTAGTTCCCTGCCAATGGACTCAAGATGTTGTCGTTGCAGTACGATTGGGCCCTCGAGCACGTCGAAGTGGAGCCAGTCGTGTAGCAGGACTGGATCTGGTCACGACAGCCTCCCGAACGAGTGAACGAAGTGTTGGCTGACTTGATAGTAGACGACGAGACCAATGCGTGATAGCTGTCACAGCATGTATGAGCGGCCACAACCAATAGGAAAGAACATCCGGGGGACGTACGGGTTCGACGCTGCGTAGCTGATGTATCCTGGATACTGTGACAGCGGATCCTACGGCGTATCATGAGCCATGATGCGCCCCACCGACATCACTTTTAGTGTCGTCACATACCGTGAGGCCGTCACCCACACCGAGTGCTTTCAGGTTGATGTGCGTGCCAGATACTGTTCCAGCCGAGATGGCGGCGTTTTGCGTCAGGATGTAGCTGCCGGGCGCTCCATTAACAATTTGTAAACATTGCGGTAAATCAACACGCACTCAGCAATTGTTGGGCCGTAGTGACCACCGTACGACTCTGTCCAGATGGCAAAGTCGTTCTTTTGGTATTTACTGAAACGAGAGTCGGAGAAGAAGATTTGCAGGAACTAGTGCCACCGGGTCAACACCGAGTCGGTGGTGGAAGTTGACCACCGCACGTACCTTCCAGACGTCTTGAGCTGCCTGCGTCGATGTTCCAACAGTTGTGGTACCGTGCGAGAAGCCGACGCCTACGGGCTGGTCAAGATACAGCCTACAAACAGCTCTGCTTAGCACTGCCAACGAGAGCTACCACGGTGAGGTAGTATACAGCTGCGCGACTTACATGTTGACCTCATTGTTCCAGGACTCGGGGTTCAGGGTGACGCTACGACTGTCGTTGGTGATCCTGCAGGGGCCGTTCTCTTGGAAGAGGCCGATCATACTAGAGCTGCCTGGCTGCAGACAAAATCAGGTTTGTGCATTAAATTTTGTGATAAACCTGAACATGCTTACCCCGCCATTCAACCAGATCGCGAGTGGAGCAGTATCCGGGTTCTTACGAGCCGCAAAGAACCAGAACCTGAGCATCGAATCGTCAGGAACATTCATAAAGGCACAGATCATCTCTGACTATGACATAACATACCACAGACTCTCAGAGGATGTCAGATCACCATATCCCGAGGCCTGGTAGACGCCAGGCGTTGTCTCGCAGACCCCACTGTTCTCGACTACACGCAGCTTGCCCGGGGTAGTAGCCGCGGGGGAGACGGCAGCATTGGCTTCATGGAACCTCGGTGTAGTGGGTACCCCTCCGATGACTCCATCCACGACTGGGATCTGGCGGGCGGTGACGACAGGGATCGCCAACAGCGCCCAGAGCGCTGAGACCTTGGAGAGTGTGGAGGAGAGCATGATCACTCCTAACAACTAGGTTATCTTCAGTGGGTTCTAGTCCTTCGTCCACCACCCACCTTCGTCTTTATACTCTGGACGACGAGCATGATAGGCACTTCCTGATGCTGAGCCACACGTGTGCCATACGGCAGCTGAGTGGACGAAGGAGTTCAGAGTGGCACAGCACTATACGCGAACAATGGAATCAGATGAGGTAGATGTCGGATAGCCTACATCTCGCAACGCGGTCCATCCAGTGCAACGCTTCTATCAGGGTTGGCCATACGACTTCCCTAGTCTTCTCTGCCTACAACATCGGCTATATCATGTGGCTGAATACCGACTGAATGGGCGCATCTGCAAGAGTAGGCGGATAGTGTCAAAGCTGGGATAGATAGGGAAAATCCAGAGACTTACCGCAACGTGTGTCTCCAATACGACTTCGGAAGAGCTTACTCAGGAAGTACTTAGGACCGCATGGTTCTCGAGTGCACGATATTGATCCGAACTCAGAAAAGGCGTGCCCGCGTGGTCGTAGAGTCGGAGGAACTGTAGCAATGTCGTAAGAATGATCGTAGACAGCATTGCGGTCGATTGCGACCAGGTAGTTATGTAGAAGATCGCAGTCAAAAATAGATATGGAGCAGCGATGCGTCCTCCATCTCGACCTCCTGCTGAACTATGGGCGCTTCGTCACCGTGTGCTGCTTGTGAGTGCTTCCTTGATCTTCGAGGAGCACATACCGAGCTATATCGAGCTGACGTACGTTCTGGAATTTTTTGGGCGGTGTCTTCTGCAAGCCTGGAAGAGCTAGAACAACAGACATCATTGAGAACATACCAAGGTCTAACAACGCCGTTTCCAGCCACCGCAGATGGAAACCCCGGATTCGGTGCACAAGGTAGTCGAATATGCATGTGGTGAATTAGAGCAGATGTAAAGAATACTAAAGTCGGTATTATCGAGCACCAATGTTTGCCCTAAAGGTTGCGTCGCGTCAGACAACAGCTGTCGCTTCATGCCATATGCTACTCACCTATTGATCATAGCCTGTCTATGCACCTCAGCCTTTTTCGAAAGCGCTCTGCTATCCCCCTGCAAAACCGCGACTATCTCCCTCGCCAACCTCCCCTCTAGCGTGGGCTCCGGTCTTGCTGCGCTGGCCCAAAGAATCCACTTGACACCGTACGCGGTTCTGTGCCTCTCGCTCAGGGCGATAGGCTTTTGTGTTACCTTGACAGATCTTCGCTGGCTGATACACTTGACCAAGGGCGAGGCGGACAGAACGGCTTCACGGACGATGGGCAGAGGGGGTGCACGGGTCATGGTGTGAATGAGTGTGAGCATCTTAGTGATAGTCCGGTCGGCCTGAGTACGCTTTCCGTCTCGCATGATTGTGTTTGAGATGTACGTGAGCAGGGGGTCTTGAGCTGGCGGGATGAGTATGAGGGGTTTACTGGTATTGTTGTATGCTGGAGTAGTTGGGAAGGGTTCCAGCTCGAGTGTCTCAGATGCTATGCCTTTGAAGGATGTCTTGCCTCCTGATGAGATTTCTCCTATTTCCTTCAGTGTTTGACCCAGAATGTCTGAGCGTGCCACAGAGGTGGAGGACAGTGCTCGAGTTGGCCGGAGCACCGTCCGTGACGCTGTCGCTCTCAATGTCACCAACATCTTCCTACATGACTTTTCATGAGTGACACTCAACATAACCTTGCTACGTAAGACACATACTATTCTCAAACGTGTTTGCGAACAGAAAAGAGGCCGTTGGCAGATGCAGGAGGTGGTGGTCGGCGACAGTGCAATAACGAGATTATTTTCGCCGATAATTCCGTTCCTGGAACAAATCCACCAAAAATAATTCCGTTTTCCGAGCTCGCGCTCAGCTCATGTCCTCCATCTCGCCACGCCCACTTCCAACTCTCTGAGGCTTCTCGTACTCACCTGCCACTCCTTCTTGAACGACATTTCGACTATCAGAACAACCCTTTTGCAAAACTCACGAAACAAGAAGATTTGGACACCGTTCGCGCCTGAGAGTCATCAGGCATGCTCGACGACAAATACATCGGGCTGGCACTTGCCCTATCTGGCTCCGTCGCTATTGGAACGAGCTTTATCATTACCAAGAAAGTACGGACATATGTGCTCATTAGTTCAGGGTGGCTGGGACTAATTTTATTGGCTGTAGGGTCTAAACGACGCAAGTGACCGGGGAAATTATAGCAGCGCAGCTACATCAGACAGCTACTCGTATCTCAGAAATCCAATATGGTGGGCCGGAATATCGACCAGTGTGTACATATACTCTATAACTAACTATCATTGGTGCTCATGAACGGCTGTATCTGCAGTGGTTCTCGGTGAAAGTGAGTAATTCATACCTCTCCGATCGCGCAAATCCTAGCGTGCGCAGTCATCAAACTCGCTTTCGCTCGCGAACTGGTAGTTACAAGATGTGCATCCTGACCAACACCATACACAGTTGCCAACTTTGCTGCCTATACGTTTGCACCTCCGATCCTAATAACACCGCTTGGTGCTGGAAGTGTAATCATTGGGTACGCGCGTCATCTTACTGCCAGTAGACATCTTGCCTCATAAATCGCAGAGCCATACTCGCATCCTTCCTACTCGGCGAAGAACTCGGCCATATAGGACGAGTGGGATGCACGCTATGCATTCTTGGGTCCCTCATCATCGTTCTGCACGCGCCTGAAGATAAGCCAGTTGAGACAGTAGACGAGATTCTGCATTACGCGGTGCAGCCAGGTGCGTCATTATACAAGAGCCTAAATCCGCATTGTATCTGATTTATGTGGCAGGCTTTATGTTATACTGCTTCACTGTTCTGGTCTTCAGTCTCGTCATGATCTACACCGTCGCACCAAGATATGGCCGCTCCAATCCACTAGTCTACATCTCCATATGTTCCCTCGTCGGCTCTGTCTCCGTCATGGCTATCAAGGGCTTTGGCATTGCTCTAAAACTCACATTCAGCGGAAACAACCAGCTGGGACATCCGAGCACGTATGTGTTTGGTATCGTCACCGCCGGTTGCATCCTCGTGCAGATGAACTATTTTAATAAAGCCCTGGACACGTTCTCCACCAATGTGTACGTGTTCGAGAGTCTGTCATGTGTGTGCCAGCCCTTGACCTATCTCATACAGCGTCAACCCCATGTATTACGTCGGCTTCTCAACAGCCACTATTGTGGCTTCCGTCATTCTATTCCAAGGTTTCAACACCACAGACCCCGCCAACTCAATATCACTTCTTGCTGGTTTTATTGTCACCTTCCTCGGAGTACACCTACTTGAAATCTCTCGCAAGCCCTCAGGCATGCACGGTAATGGGCACTCGGCGTTGGAGGGCGGCCTTATGAACCCGCGTCTCAGCATTTCCGGCCGTATGTCGATAGACGGCTGGAACGGCGTAGGGAATACACCCATTGGAGGCGGAGCAACACCCACATCGGGCCACGCACGTCGTGGTTCTGGTCGACAAACGCTGTTCAACGCTCTGGACGAAGATGACGATGGCATCGACGCCGTCGGGTTAGAGAGGCTGCCGGAAGTAGACGAAGAAGACGAGTTCGAGAGCAACGAACGGACACATCTGCAATCACAAAATCGACACTCCGGCTCTCGCAGTGGGAGCAATTCGCCGCGTGCTGGGACGCCTGGCGATCCTAGAAGGAATCCTCGCTAGTGTGGGTGAGGTGGGCGTGTGCATTGTATACCGGTACAACCTGTTTTATATACCGCACGGACCTTGTCGAGTACTATTTAATTTCGTAACTTACTTTCTCTCGCCATTCATTCATTCTGCCTTGCGATTATTGTTGGGTAGGTACAGCTTACGGACTGTCCTCGGCCTCGTGTGATCATTACTTGGGAACACGGCCTTATAAATGATGACTTCAATGGTAGTCTTGGCCATTGAATATTTAACCTTTGACTGCTGTGTCAAATGATGACCAAAGCAACCGTTACATAAAACAAAGTGTCCAGAAGTACACAGGCAGCTGCCGGTCGCACTGGTGCCAGCAGCCAGGCCGTAGCGCGAGAACAAGCGGACTTTAGATCGAACCCAATATATTCCCCATCTGAACCATAATTCCTCCCCTCCACTCTCTCGTCTTCTCTCTCTCTTTCTCAACCTCTAAAACTCTTGCCTTCATCTCTACAAAGTACAGAAAGCTAAACACAAAATGTCTGACGACGAAGCCCCCGCCAAGAAATCCGGATATCGTCTCGAGTACGCGAGCAGCGCCCGCGCCAAATGCAAAGGTGAGAGCGCACTGTCCAACGAGGGCGCGGTCGGCCACAACGCTCACACTCGCGACTTTTCGTGTCTTTTCTCCACTATTAGGTCCTAAGCCATGCAACGGTACGTCGCAGCTCGTGTTCATGATGTTTGCCACGTCGACTGACTAGAAAACTCGTGGGCTATGCGCTTGGTTGTCACCCGAATACAGGTACACCTATCCCAAAAGGCACGTTGCGTTTCGGGTCGGTCGTGGATTTTAGGGGAAACACGTCGTTGTACGTACACCTTTCGTTTTACTGTGGTGCTCGGCGTCGTCTGCCACGTCGTGGGATGCGTGAGACGTTGATACACGCGGCGGCGCAGCCTTCGACGTCATCGCCACCGTCTCGCGTGACACCGACAATTGATGTGGCCCTGCCTACATTCGACGCGTTCTCCTCCGTGTAGTATGTATCAAATCGTACTAATAATGTTGTAGTTCCTGGCGTCATTGGGGATGTGTCACGACCAAGATCATATCGAATATGAAAAAGTCCTTCGACGAGGCAGACGAGCTAGACGGGTTTGAGGATCTCAGTGAAGAAGACCAAGATAAAATCCGCAAAGCATGGGAAGAAGGGCATGTCGCAGACGAAGACATACCTGCAACTGCCCGGAAGCCTGACGCGGACGACGATGAGGACGGTGGGAAGAAAAAGAAGAAGGGTAAGGCAGTGAAGAAGGCTAAGGATGAAGACGAAGATGGCGAGGAACACGATGGGGATGAGGAAGAAAAGCCGGTGAAGAAGGCTGCTGCTTCGAAGGCCACCAAGAAGGAGAAGGAAGACAAACCGGGGGTGTTCAAGTTCGAGTATGCCTCGTCTGGACGCGCTAAGTGCAAGGGTGGGTCGACATCTTCGTATCAAACGGTATGCGCATGCTAATCGTCTCTTGTAGATGGATGTGGTGGTATGTCTCGATGCTCTTGTGCACAATTCACCTGGGCTTACTTCTCTTCCGCAGAATCTATTGGCAAAGACTACCTTCGTCTCGGCCACGAAGTCGACTTCCGCGGAAACAAATCCTTGTAAGCTTCTTATCTTGATATTCATCTCATTACTTGAACTCATCATGCAACGTCTTCCAGCAACTGGCAACACTTCGGCTGTGTCCCGGAGAAGCTCTTCAGCAAGTTCAAGAGCTCGTACCCCGAGCTTACCCAGGTTGAGGGCTGGGATACCCTCGATAACAGTGACAAGGAGAAGGTGCAGCGTGCTTGGGATAATGGCGCTGTGCCCGAGGACGAACAAGGTCCTGGTGAGCCTAAGGCAGGGGCCCCTGCTGCTAAGAAGGCTGGTGCCAAGAAGGCAAAGAAGGCTGACGATGATGATGAGGAGCCGCCCAAGAAGAGGGTTAGGAAAGCAAAGGTAATAGCTCTTATTAGCAGGGAATAAGTGCGTGATAACTCATACTCTGGCACCATAAATTCGCAGAAGGAAGAGGATGACGAAGAGCCAGCCGATGAGGAGGAAGAGAAGCCAAAAGCCAAACGCGCACCAGCCAAAAAGGCCACCGCAGTCAAGGCCAAGTCTACCGCCGCCACCACCAAGAAGCGTGTCACTAAGAAGGCACCTGCCGACGATGAAGAGTCCGGAGAGGACTTTGGCGCTGCGATCGACGCCGTGAGCGGTGACGAGGACGACGAAGAGGAGAAGGCCCACGACGAGCCTGAGCCTGAGCCTGCAGAGGAGGAAGAAAAAGAAGAGTCATCGGAGGGAAGCAAGAAGCGGAAACGTGCTCCTGCGTCTAAGGCGTCCGGATCTAAGCCTGCGTCCAAGGCCAAGCCTGCATCAAAGGCAAAACCCGCGTCCAAGGCTGCGAAGCCTGCTTCGAGGAGGAGGAAGCAGCAGGACGAGGAGGAGGACGAGTAAGAGCTCAGAGTCTAACTGGCGTTGATACCCCTCGTACCCATCATGAGTTGCAAATGGCTTGATGGAGGAAGTAGTGCTGAGATGTTAAGTGTTGGATGTTGGATGCGTGCTATTTGCTACGTGCTGTGTTGTTGTCCTTGTTTTTGAGTTACTGACTAGTTTTGGGATGTCGATGTATCGTACTTCAATGACGTATTCGATTGTGCATTGCTGCATATTACCTGCATTTCGGGTGGTTTGATGAGCCTCCTCCGGGAGAGCTCGTGTGGTAAGCTCTCGATTCAACAAGACATTTTGACGGATGCTTACTGCGTTTATAGGTTCTTTCGTTATGTTATGCTATAGACATTCGGGCTCGTGAGTCCGCCTCTATCTTACTAGTGACCCAGGCTCAAGCTGGCCTTCCGATTCCCCAGCACGGAAAGGGAGAACACCCAGTCGAGACGAGGATAAACACGACTTCTGCCCACGGGATGTGCTTTTTCGTCCAGCTGATCCGTCACGCTCAGAGATATCTCGGCACTGAGCCTCCACATTCTTCGTCAGGAGCTCTCTCGAGGCCTCTTTGATGATCATGAACAGCTCAATAAGCTTAAGGACGTCGTATGCGCCAAGTTCTAAGGTAATATATCGAAGTCACGGCACTGACGGCGCAAGCTTCGAAGAGTGCTTGCGTAAGTCATCTTCTTGTCCGCAGGGTATTCAACGATGCGTAACACTGTCTCGATCACGTTGGTTATGTAAGAAGGTGGCTCAGACGTGATTGAGACCGCCGTTTGCATATCCCGTCGCTGATGGACCAGCCACTCAAGAGGGATGGGCAGCTTTTCTCTCTTGTTCTAGCAATGATCTCATGGCTACAATATTCCGAGAGCGATGGGACGTCCAGTACGTTACTTTCGGTGTCCACCTGATTGAGAGCTAACTATGTCTACAGGAGCTCCAATGCCCCGTTTACTGCATCGCCCATGACATCCAATGTATGAATAGCTGTCCGCCGTTGCCGATCCCTTCATCTACACTGTACCAAAGAAAAAGTACGTAATTTATCATGCGGCATATCGGCGACAGAATATTGAAAATTCATGTCCATCCTTGTAGATGCAAAAAACGAGCCGCTTTCCTTTGTAGCATACATAAGCATACAGCGGCCCTGTCGTGGTTAGTTCCGGCGTTGCCACACGTCGTGGGAGGGGCCCACAAAGTACATATACTAAGTAGGGTGAGGGAGGATAAATCTGCAGCTGTAGGACATTTCACTCCTTTCACCTCCGGTCAAAAACATGATCCAAAGCGATCATTGCAATGCAGAGCACTCCTCGGCACACCGGCAATGACGACAAGCCTACTAGAAGCAATCACTCAACCAACTCTCCAAACCCTCCCACCAGAATTCAGCTGACCCCAATTCGCAAGCTATAAAAGGTCGTCTACACGGTGAGACGAAAAAGCAACAACCGTCGAACACTCGCCACTCAATAACCATGTACTCTACCAAGCTCGCACTCGTTTCCTTCATCGCTCTCGTCGCCGGTGCGACCGCATTCGAGGTCACTGCATTCCTCGGCACTGGCTGTAATGGCGCCGATCTCGGCACTCTCGAGGGAGGCGATGGCCCTGGCAATTCTGCGTGCGAGGTTGTCACCAACGCGCAGTCCGTGCATATTGACCTTGCGGTGACCGACAACTGCGAGGTCAACCTTTACGACGACGCCGCCTGCACGCAGCCTAACCAGCACTTCCTTCCTGGCCCCATGGACGCGGGAACGTGCCAAACCGGCCTCTCCTTCACTGCGATGCGTGTCGAGTGCACATAAACTCAAGGTAAGCATCGGTGCCTCAATCTTGTTGCCACCTTTGCATCTGAAATGTCAAGGAGCTAATAACGTCTACAAAGCAGCTAGTCTCCACCTGCATCCGCGGGAGAATCGAAGTCAATATGCAGCACTTCAAGTCGAACCATCTGATGTAACGTGGTGCATTGAATAAACCATTGGTATACTGTCGAGACTGTCACTGGTGTGATTGATATCGGTCAACTCAGGAAGTCAAAATATGTGAAAGTCGCCAGATCGAACCGCACTGGCCTTGAGAGTGAAGTTAATGAACACGTCCGCGTTATGGCAAAACTGAGTTAAGGCACTACGGACCCTCTCGTGCTTTGTTACAAGAGGGTGCCAGAGCCTGGTATTCGGTCTCGGAAACTTAAAGCTTCCTGTGGTCTATAAGTGCGCATGCTACTACGTCAGCAAGAAAATTGCATGCCTACTAATGGGACTCTATATGTTTGACGCGTGTACCACTGCTGTTGGTTACTCCTGGACGGCCTATGCATATGCCAGACTCAGATCAAATGACATGTATGACTACATCATTGTAGAACGGTCGAAATATAGTATCTGTAGCAATGTTACTAGCGAGGTTTCATACCACTTCGAATGACTCAAAGCGTGCAAAGTCGAGCATAAGAGTCTACTTCTCGTCAATCGGGTTCCAACTGATTGGGTTCTGTGGCCTATTGTTCAGAGCCTCGATGTCCTCCGCGGACAGCTCAAAGTCATACACATCTGCGTTAGAGGCGATGCGCTCGGGGGTGGCAGACTTTGGGAGAGGGATGTATCTGTATGCATTCCATTATTTCTATGCCCTCTTTTCTTTGTGGCGGATAACGTCAATCTTACCCTCGCTGAAGGGACCACCGTATGAGCACGTGTTCCGGCCTTTTCTTCACCTTCTTTGCTATCTCCTGCAAGATGGGGTCACTGAAATCACCTCTCACGATCGGGCAAAAGGCCTCAAGCAAAATTCCATGTTCCTCGCAATACTTTGCAATAGGGTCTTGTCCGCAGAAAGGATGGAGCTGAAGCAAACAAATGCAGAGACATAGTCAGTATCATGCGCTAAAACGAAGACCCGCGATACAGGAATGTGTCAATACCCACCTCGATCTGATTAACTGCCGGAAGCTCAAGCCCAGCTTCGCGGATTTCTTCCAGGTGCTTAACATTGCTAAATATCATACACATGGTATTAATAGGATAGTTTCAGGGGAGTTGAAAGACACACAAATTAGACACTCCGATGTCGCGTGCTTTGCCCTGGGCTTTAGCCTCTATGAGAGTTTTGTAGATATTGAGACGGCAATCTTTGCCTCCGTGGGCACTGTGCATGAGCCACAGATCGACGTAATCTAAGAATTATGTGTCATGCTAGGTATAGATAGGGAGAATATCTCATTTGCAGGGCATACCGGTTTCAAGCTCTCTCAGAGACTTCGGAATGCTCGAAGCTGGGTCGGTCGAGCCACTGGGAATCTTTGTAGCTGTCCCAGGAATGCAGGGTAGTCAGGAAGGAGAAGATGGAGACCGAGTAAACTCACTAATGAAAACGTCTTCCCTTGACAGCCCACTGTCTCGCACCGCCTTGCCAACAGCTGCTTCGTTAGCATACCATTCAGCCGTGTCGATATGTCTGATATGGACGAAGTGAATAGTGCACGGACAACCAACGAAATAGAATGAGCACAAGTTTTGATGCAGTACTGGAGGTGGCGTACCGATACCCGCGTTTTAACGCAGCCAGGACAGCCGGGTAGGGTTCATCGTTTCTGTACACGCCAAATCCTAGTCGCGGAATGGAGTGACCTATATCGCCAGAACGTTGTAGGTCACTGGCGCTCTACATCACAGAATGCAAACAAAAAAAAACGCACCAGAGGGTAGTGCAGCGGTAGATGTTATTGTGAGGGCCATGCTTGTCGCAGCGTGTTGCTCAGGTGTCTGTGGTCTAGTCACCAAGGCAATTTAGTTGGTTACTGCAGGACTCCGCCGTTATATACTCGCCACAGGTCACTTGTAAGAACGAGAGGAGTGATGAGACAGTGCGCCCGACTGCTTGAATGAGTCGATCGACATCTACACACGAATGTCACGACTGTGTTAATAGACCAGCGCACTGGAGACAAAATCCGTTTCGGTACTATTGGTAAGTGCTAGTCATGCGGCCGAATTGAATCTTCAAAGACAACATGCCATAAACCTGTTACGAAATCCAGTGGCCGTCCTTGTATCTTGCGTTTCATCATAATCAGCGAGCGCATATCTGTCATTCAGGTTTAAATTGGGAGGCTTTTTCAACCAAAGTCCTGGATCGCTTCATGATTCGAGCTTCACAAGAGTCAGGCTGATACTAGCCGAGAAGCGAAACAGAAAAATGGCCAGACCAATGGAAGTGGGCACATGGTCGAAAAAAGGAGCTGTGTGAGCGACGATGGGGAACGATGGTCTGGACGCTGGCAGGCGGGTGGCAATGACTGGTAGTTTCTATAGGTAGGACAAGCGCTTGTCAAGAGATACTGTTTTTCGAAGAGAGCTTATGTACCGAGCCGAGGACCAGGAGTCTGACTGGCTTGCACTTGTGTGGAACACCAAGTTGTAAAGACGAATAAACCGAGGTCAGATCTCAAGGCACATCATCATGGTCTCGACGTGGCGCACCTAAGGATATTCGTTGATATGAGTTTACAATATTGTTGTTTTGCCCTACGATCATACTAGTGCGGTAAGTGACTCGAAAGGCAGAGTAAATCCGTCACGGCGTGCACGGCGCACGCTGGCATCAGCGCGTCATGCAGCTCACACAATCCAGTCATCGTCAATATATGGCACACTGGCATGCGTGTTACAGGTGTTGCTGCTGTTGTTCTGTTTATGTATGACCGTTTCGTAACTTGAGGTTGAGTCGATATCGAAATCGGAAATGCCGTGAGCCCCGGTCATGGCTCAGAGCCCCAAACGTTGCTGAACCACCCAGATGATAAAAGCCAGGCTCTAGAGGAGTATTCATTGCTTCTAAGCCAATATCGTATTCATAATTAGCATGACAAACCTACCGGTATTGTGTACAAGTATGAGCAATCTCAGTTCTTGCTCTATGCTTGCAACCTGAAACTGAGAGCAATTGCAACTTGCAATTGCAGCGCATCTGCGGCGCTAATTCTGCTTTGTCAGCAACAAGGACCTCCACTGGCAGGGCGATGCTGATACTGTAATCGAACTGCCGACTTCAGAAAATACCGCAACTCTTCGCCAGGAACTCCGGGCCCTCGCGTTCATTATTTACTCGTAAGCATGCGTACCCTTCATTATTATTACGTTACATGTATTTAGAGTCTGACTGTTCTATAGATCTAGTCATACGCAGTCTCAGTTAAATAAAGCTTGCTAGGTGAGGTGAGGACGTAGGCATGTTCCTTTTAAGTTCGCGTTTGTTCGATTGTGGGAGTCAAAACCAGTTAAACCTCAAGCATTCCTACTATCTGGCCTGTACTATCCGCGATTTCACTCGACTTCGACGACTGAGTGTGTTTTCCTTCGTCCTACCGGACGCACTGTCATTGGGGTGTACCTGGGAACCTGAAGGACGTGCATTACTCACCCATTTGTCGCCTTTGATCGTAGTGTCTTGCAAAACGTGAATTGCTGCTCCCTGATAGAATATAGTTAGTCGAAACGACCACACTGTGTGTAGAATGTCGGTACTTCAACGTGGGCCGAGCTGTCTGACAACTGGGACAGTTCAAGGGACACCCCATTCTTTCCCGCAATGCCGCGGATGCTCTTCCGAGCATTTAGCCTGTACAGTATTCGTCAATCTTAGTGCTTCATAACCAACACGAATGGTTCTTACATAGCCAGCATCGAATTAGCGTTCACTGATACACAGGTAAGTAACTCGAAATTTGCGTTTATTCGCGACCAGTGCCTACATTTTACGACTATCTGCAGGACGCCGCAGTAGGCTAGGGTGGTCTTAGATTTGTTGTACTGTTAGGTGAAGTTGAATACAGATATACGCATAATTGAAATAACGATTCTTACCGTGATCAATGCTATGATGTTCACCAGCCTGTATGAAAACGATGAATGAAGCATTTGTTCCAAACATGTCATGTACTTACACAGTCAAAGCCCCAGCAGTGATGGCGTAATACGTCAATTTCAGCAGAATCTTTTTGGTGCTCCTGGAAGACGAAATACAGAGGTTAGTACTACTCTTTGAATTCGCTGCTGTGTGTGGATGATGTGACCCATAGCACACACCTGGTGTGGGCAGAAGAGCGGCTCTTGGATATGAAGTAATACGTCAAAGCAAAAGCGATTGAGAAATCCACGATTACGTTGAGACCAAGTGTTGCATTTAGATAGACCTGAGATCAAGTACGGAATGAGAAGTTTGGAAATGAAGCGACTATATGCGGGCCGAGCGTACGTCAAAGAGCTTTTGGCCTCCTAAGGCTTCCCATGTGTCGTAGAAGCAACTAGTCTTGGTTAGTTAGGCCTCTTATGATAAGGATTTAAGCATCGATACATACAGGAAAGAGACTGCCCCTGATATGTGATGATGCCCAAGTTGTAGTGGCTTGTCAGAATGGTTCTACCAGTAAAATCCTCAACTCACTGAAACCGATAGCTAAAACACGTGTCATTAGGTCTGCAATTAATCAGTCGCGGGATTGCTTACCGATCCGAGTCAATTGCATAGAGACCTGGTCACCATAGATTTGCTTAGCGGAGACAAGATCAGAAATTGCTGTGCTACTCACGAGAGCGAACAAGAGTGTCCTATTTTGACTGACTGGATCGGAGGATCGATAGTCAATGTTTGTACGAGAAAAAATATGGCTTTAGACACTTACCACACCATACACGGTAGATATAGTACCTGGGCATGCACGACATATCAGTTGCCCGCTACCCGTGTAAGTTTACGCGTATTGCGTATACACTTACGACTGTACGATCGGATCGATGGTGTGCTAGTATACGTATGAGAATCAATACTATTACAGCGATCAGAATGCACAGCGCACCTCGAGAAAGATCCAAAGCTAACAGGGAATCAGGGATGCGAGATAAAGTTAGCACACTGGTAATAGAGATGTGGATTGACGAAAAACGAACCACGAAGCTCCTATAAGAGTATCAGCAAGTGCAGCGGCATATATAAAGTGAGAAGGACAGACCAAACAACATGCAGGAGCTTGGATGCATCCGCAAAGTCAATGACCAGGTACGTATAGAGAACATGTATACTGGTAGCAACATGAATTGTTTCCAATACGCTGACATAAAACATTAGTGTGCAAGTACTACCCCCATTGCCATGCCGGCTCACCAGAGGATAAACACAACAGCTCTGAGAGCAGGATGATCCCGGTAAGTTGTGAAGTAGTAGTATACCTGAGCACCGAGGAGACCGTATAGCCTGGTGTGAATGCAAGGTAGTCAATGCACCAAGCTTGTACGTGTAGACAAAGACTCACATGAAAACAATGCAGAGAATGGCGAAGCACGGTCCCAAAAATGTTTCAGCGTTCGGACCTTCCATGTTTAGGAGTGGATTTCACTGAGCTGACCACCCATTGGTGGAGAGACGCGGTTTATATACCGTGCAGGCTGAAGGTACAGCACCCATGCATGTATCCAGGATGTTGCTCGGCCGATGTCCTAGCGCGCGAAGCACAAGTTGGGTTTGATAATCAGACCAGGTAACCTCTGCGAGTCGGCAATGAGACGAGATGAATCAAGTCCCTCGGCAGACTTCCACTGAGGTGTGCTGGCGGTTAACTGATAAGGAATACTACCATGATCTATAGCGTTCCGTGTGTCATGGAAAGTACTGAGCTGAACTCTGTGTTTGATTAGATTCACTTACCTGAGAGTCATGGTGATAAAACACGCCTCCGTGTGGAGGATGTCCACTTCTAGCCGCAGAGATGTGCATTGCGAGAAGAGACATCCACAATTTCAGGTGATCACAATTTCTCCTTGTAAATAGAAACTCCTCAGTTAAAGCGCCAGTAATCTTGAATGAAATATCACTTACAGGAACGGCTCAATTGAACAAGTTTGTACGTTAGAGCATTGCAGCATCTGAAGAAGTTGATAGGTGACATGAACTGCTGTTAGATCATAGAACATAACGAGAGATGAGTTGTACGATCAGAGAGCTGTATTCTGGGATACCGAAACAAGGTAGAGAGAGATGTCGTTTAATTACGTCGCGGGGCCAACCACGGATGTGCAATCTTTCACCGAGGAGTGTACTTAGAACCTAGGATGTGTAGGGCACTTAGATGAGACCTAAGAGCGGTTTCCCACGAGTATATCCCCTTGATTCAATGATTACGACCACGACCACCGATTGATGATAATCCTAGCATGATAGTTGAGGCAAGCGTCGTGTAGTCATGCATTAGTACCAGAGCAATTAACGCACAAAGAGAACCCAATGCTGATAAGAGAGGAACAGAAGTGGGAAAGCAAGACCACAGACTTCTTATTTGTCTGTAAATAGCTCAGATACTTGTTGCAAGTCTTTGTCTCCTCCGCCGGATAGACACTAGGAGCGCTGAATCAACGCGACCAGTGATCATGATGGCACGGCGTACTCACGACTACGACGTTCCTTTCTTTTGGAAGGGACTTTGCAAGTTGTAAACCTTCCCAGATAGCATGCGATGCTTCGAGGGCTATAATACGTTTAGCACGAGAATGTGAAATACGGTGAAGCTTGCGCTGCATACCTGGGATGATACCTTCAAGCCGTGATAGCATCTTGAACGCACGCAATGCCTGCTCATCTGTTGCTACAACATAGTCCGCTCGATCCATGTCTTTCAACCAAGCGTGTTCAGGTCCAACCGCCGGGTAATCCAACCCTGCACAAATTGTATGTGTGTCCGCAGTATGGCCGGTAGCCGACTGCAAAACGTATGTTTTGACACCATGGAATACACCTGGCTGTCCCCTTGCCAAGGTCGCGCAATGTTTGTTGCCGTCCAATCCCTGGCCACCGGCTTCAACGCCGACCAACTTGACAGCTTTGTCGCCGATGAAATCGAAGAACGCACCGATGGCGTTACTGCCTCCGCCAACACACGCCACCACAGCGTCTGGTAGTCGTCCGATCTCGTCGTGCAATTGCATCTTGATCTCCTGTCCAATAATCTTTTGGAAGTCCCTAACAATTGTTGGAAACGGATGCGGACCAATCGCGGAGCCTATAAGATAGTAAGTGCTGGCCAGGTTTGTTACCAAATCGCGCATTGCATCGTTGACGGCATCCTTGATGGTACATGAGCCGGTTTTCACAGGAGTAACCTAGAAAATAACTCAGTGAGTGGATAGTGGGCAGAGAAGGAGACACACTGTAGCACCCAACATGCGCATCTTCTGAACGTTAAAGGCCTGGCGTCGAATGTCCTCAGTGCCCATATACACCACACATTCCATGTCGAAGCGAGCACATGCGGCGGCAACAGCTACACCGTGCTGACCACTGCCTGTTTCTGCGATGATACGTGTCTTGCCCATACGGCGAGCAAGGAGCAGTTGGCCGATGACGTTGTTGATCTTATAAGATCCAGTATGGCAGCTATACACAACGAGGGCTTTAGCGTAGTGGAATGGCCAACCATTGTAGAGACGTACAGGTCTTCCCGCTTTAGCCAGATAGTCGCACCTCCGGTCTGTTCGGAAAGTTTATCCGCCCTATACAATTTGGACGGGCGGTTCATATATCCATAGAAGCTTCGGAACTCTTGCCAGAATCCGAGGTCATTCATAGCAGACTTGTGCACCTGCTCGAGCTCCCCAAGGCAGTGCATCAAGCTTTCAGGAACGAATTGGCCTCCAAATTCTCCGAAACGGGAAGGAAGGACGCTGAAGTCAAGTTGAGGACGGACACGAATCCCATTGCCGGGATGTGTATGGGCGTTCAATTGTCCCTTCAGAGAGATTTCCCGGCAATACGCCTCTACAGTTTTCGCCAAGAGCTCTTTTGAGGACTCTTTGATGATCGTTACAAGCCTGCTTCCAATAACCACGCCATCTGCGCCAGCTTCCGCAGCAACTTCGAAGTGCCGACGCGTAGCGACGCCGAATCCAACCGCGAGAGGAATCGTAGTATGCTGTCGTATGCTGCGAAGGATATCTGGGAGGGCAGCGTTCAATTGCCCATGGATCGAGGACCCCGTTGTTCCCATCTACAAACGAAGATGGTCATTCTTTTCATCACATGAGTGCCATAAGAATATATCACGTACCTTTGATACAATGTAGATGAACGAATCAGCAATGGAGGATAGGTATTTGACACGCTGCATAGAAGTGGATGGCGCAATAAGCGGAACATAGGAGAGCCTGTAAACCAACACGGTTAGCTTCCATTGCAGCGCATACAATACCAGCAAAGACGCACTTTACTTCCGCGCACAGCTCTCTAAAAATACCAGCCTCTTCGGGTGGTAGATCTACTATGATGAACCCGCTGGCTCCTGCGTCAGAGGCGTCTCGAATGGCCTTCTGCTCTCCATACGCAAGCACTGAGTTATAGTAGCCTGTGACCCGTATGAGAATTTCCACAACAAAAGAATGAATGACGGCAAACCCATGAATAATACTGGCGCGATCAAACCCTTGATACGAGCGTCGCGTAGAATATCAAGGCAAGTTGCATAGCTGGCTCCTTGGCTGACAGCAATCTTCGCATGGTGATCAGCTAGCAGTAACTTCTTCCTGTCGAGTACTCACCGCATTAGTTTCTTGGATGGCTGGACCGTC
This sequence comes from Irpex sp. M6601, assembly GCA_037039805.1. Lineage (NCBI taxonomy): Eukaryota > Fungi > Basidiomycota > Agaricomycetes > Polyporales > Irpicaceae > Irpex > Irpex sp. M6601. The sequence continues at coordinate 41,683 of JAXQGN010000022.1, read as the reverse complement.
AGCAACGGGGTCTGAGAAGGGCACTCCGAGCTCGATTATGTCCGCGCCACCTTCTTGCATTGCGAGCATGATTGAGACGGTGTCATCGGCAGTTGGATAACCTGCAGTCACGAAAGTGACCAATGCAGGTACCCCCTGTAAAATAGATATGCTGAGGATAGAGAGGGCCGCACATCGTCACATCAATTACCTCCTTTCTCTTCCGTTCGAAGACGTCTTTCAAGGCGTCCATTGTAAGTGCAGAGATCACTGGTAAGACAAAGAAAGGCGAGGCTACTGTCAAATCCATTAGTTATGTATGAGAATGCGATATATGATTGATAGTGAACTTATCAGCTACGGTCAAGCTTCTCCTCCTTTGGCCATACAGATCATGTCCATAGACAATTTCCAAGCGGTCTGATCAAAGAGGAATATTAAGGCACAGTTTTGATCTAGCTGTGCCGTATCCCCGAGTGTCGCTGGAAGTGCGATGGCTCCATAGCAGGGTCCATACATACCGTTCAGTAGGATTGAAGAATGGTTCTCCCTCCAGCCGCCGGATTGTGCGATATCGATCCATTCTCCCCGGTACTTAGTTTCTTCTTCAGTAAGTCTCCAGAATGACAATTCCAGAATGAGACACTTGTCATTATACGTATGATACACTCTGGCGGCCCAGTGTGATAGGCATTTCGGATTCCGGATGGTGCGGACAGAACAGAGAAAGAGCACATTCGGTTGAGAAACAAATAACTAATACATGCTGAGATTGTAGAGTAATTAACGCCGTACATCGAAGGTATCAAGCACTTACTAGTGCTACTGTAGATAGACGTACAACTTGGACTAACACTACAGCCCAAGTTGAACGTCGAACCTGGTGCCTGTTGTACCTGCTGTCTGATACATCTGAGGGAAGTATGAGTACAAAGCATAACCAATATACGATAGAATTAGACTTCGAATTACCTCGAGGGAACACTCCAGATCTTGACTTTAGCTCAAGGTCGTTCGAGTCTGAGTATGTTGAAGAGAACGCCTGCTGGCGCCACTAGGGTGATGCGTAGTTACGGCATTTGCCGAATTACACTTCTTCCTCAAATGGCAGGTACCCTAGAACGCGATCAATCACTGGCTGAAGCTCGCTCGATAAGTATTCCTCTTCGAATAGTATTTCAATGGTGCGTGTAGTTATGCACCGGATGCTACCCTTGCTTAGTGTGTCTGTTTAAATACCAGTTTAACTTCGGTAACACCTAAGTACAACAAGGCGAGACAGGTGGCGAACATTTTGGATGCACAGTCGAGATTCCACGCACTCGCAGCATTCGAACCTAGCAACCCGTTCGAATTCTAATCTCAGAGTTGCCTATCTCACACCTGCCATGAATGAATACAATAGCGTGAAAATCTAGCTACGCAGTTCGAATGTACTTACCTCTTACCGGCCTATCACTATCCCTACTTCGTCACCATGATTACTTTCCGCCCGAATTACTCACCTTCTATCACCCATTTATCACTAGTTCTAGTAGCACCACACACGAAGCATTAGACCATTTTACAACACCCTCTTTCCTCTACTCCAATCTAATTCAGATCCCACAAATTTCAATTCGAACGCAGGAGATGAATAAACGAAGCACAGAAGAGCCACTCCCAAGCTTATAGGTTATCACCCTAACAACCTCTTATGAACTTCGAAGTCCCTCCGCCTCGCACCATTTCAAACAAACAATACAATACCCACCGCACAGAAACCGAAACACAGTGGGAAAGAGTTACTCACAAGCACGAGGGATACACGCTGCAGTTGCCGGTCCTACTACTCGATCGCGGAGCTTTTCAGGCGCGAGTAAAGGGTTGAGGGTTACGACGCCGAACAACAGCGGTAAAAGCTACACCTTGAATAAGAGTAAAATCGCTAAACTGGCTACAGTCGTAGTATACGAAGGAAAGCGGGGGTGAGGATGGATGTGGGGATGGAGGTTGAGTGGGAGGACGAATTAGCGGGGTGGAAGGGGAGAAGGGAGATGTGGGTAAATAGAAGCAAAACGCACACACCACGAATTGGAAAGTGCGAAAATCGGAGGGTGCGTGAAGTGAAGTGAATGAAGGCGTGACGGCACATGTGGTGAAGTCAGAGAGCACACCCGAGTAGGGCAAGACGAAGCGGGGAGTAAGCAAGAGACCGTCTGAGAACGTGAGAAACAATCAGGATCAAACAACAGAGGCATGATGAACGTCAAGAAACCGTGAGATGAACAAGTGATGCCGCAGAGGTCGTGACGGAGACGCTGATGGGAACACATCACTGAAGTCTGACATGAACATGTGAGGAGAGCCAATGTGCACTGTGCGCCGTCATCAGGATATCAGGAGATGCCACGGGTGGTGGAAGGGTAGGAGGATAGATGGAAACAAGTGAAAGATGGTCCGTAAGTGATGAGCAGAGTAAGGGGGTAGGGTGGCAGGGCTAGGAAGGTAGTGAGGATCGAGGGGGTAGGAGGGGAGGTAGGAAAGCGAGGAAGAACTAGTATGGCAGAGAGACAGCATACTCGATGCTAATGCGAAGGATAAATACGCAGCAATTACTGAAACGCGTCACCATCAATTAGCAATCAGTAATCCCGTCGAACGAACAAGATCACCAACTCACCTAAAAGCATAACCAGCAAAAACACAACTGTTGGTACATTTTATCAATCCGTTTGCGGCGGCGGCGGGTCAGGGATGAGATAATGCATCGCCTTATTCCCAAAGCTCGACTTGTGATTGAGCACCGGGACCTCATAGCCGGCAGCGACCAAGTCCTCCCTAGACTTCGTAGCATGCAGATTGACATGCGAGCTCTCCGCGCTGCTTCCATATCCCGTCCTCGGCTCATCATGATCGTTGGAATGCCTTGCATTACCATCAAGGGGCGACGTTGGAGGATACGTCGGCGAGCTGGGATTGGAGAACGGCACGTCGTCGTACTTGGGGACGGCTTTCCTCGTGGCCCGTCTGGACGACCTGTTCCCGACGCGCGTCATCGATTCGGACCTAGCCAGCCCAATCATCGAGTTAGGGCGGCTAGTGGACTGTTCGCGCGCGGGGACATGAGGCATCGGAGGATACTGCGTCCAGGAAGTAGGAGCCGCGTCGCCGTGAAGAGCAGCCAGCGCAGCTGCGCGACTCTGGTTCTCCCTGCCGTCGGGGAAAGCGGCCATCGACGGAGGTGCGGGGGCGTAGTTGTAATCCAGAGGCATTGCGGGAATCTCTTCATCGCTCTCCTTGTGCCCGTGGAGAGTAGACGGGGTACGTGTTCGGTCGTATTCGTAACCCAACGAGGGTCGATCGTGTCCTATGCTGGAAGAGCTTTCGTGTTTCCCAATTCTGGAAGCGTAAGAGCCGGAGCGCTTGTTCTTGTAGACGTCGTCCCCGACGAGGGTATCTGTGCCGTTGAAGCCATCTGCGGATACCTTGGGGAGGTCCCCAACGGCTTCTGATCCACGTCTCTTGCGAGGTGGGTAGGGGGTAGCCCTTCGCTTGTGGCGATAGTAGAGGAACGCACCGATGAGCAGTGAGAGAAGCGCCACGCCCCCGATTACACCTCCTGCAATTGCTCCGGCATGTGAATGCGACGATGTAGATGCTTGAGATACTCCTTCTGTAGGAAAGTCAGTGAAGGTGGGGTCACTGCCTGCAAGAGAAGGTGCGAGAGGTAATATGCTGAGAGGTAGATGTATTTGCGAGCTTGTTGGTGAAGGGTCGGCCATGATTGGACTTGTTCAGAGGCGTAGGAAAGGAGCGACAGCGCAGTCGATGATATAAGACTGGTCTTGCCGCGCTAGGGGGATAACGGAGGTATGGGGGAGAGAGGCCGTGTCGTAGGGCGTTCGGGGCACGATGACTGAACGCAATAAGTAAGGTTTCGGACATGGGGACCTGGGTGATGAGATTGGAGCAGTACGTACCAGGCTCCTCGGCAGCTGACCCGCTATACACCGCCTCAAAGACACTGAGCAGGACCGCGGCAGACGACGACGACGAGGGCGCGAAGGACAGAGACGAAGGAGATGGAGGTGAGGGAACAAGTTCCTCTGAAGAGACTGGTCGGCGGTCGCACGGGAACAGTGCCCCTGGACGAATTGGGCGGTATGGCGTCTAAAAGAACGAGAAGCAGATGTAGAAATCCCACCGCAAGCTTGAGCTTGAGCTTGCTGCTGCTGTTGTTCTCTGCACACTGTGGGAGACAGCAACGAGCAGCAGGGAGAGCGTAGCAAGACTGCCCGAACATCGAGCGTCGGGCGTCCCGACGGACGAAAAGTTCGTTGATCTCGGTTCTGGAGCAAGCGTCGACGTCGGGCGGGACCTGGCCATTCATCTCAACATGTCGACAGCACCCACCCCGCAAAATTCTCGACTTTATTTTCTTATCGGCTGCGATTACTCATGCTGCATTGACAGTCTTGTGCATATCCTTACAAGTCTGTATGCATAAATCTAAGCGAGCCTCGAGCCTCCTACACACGTGGTGGAGTCATCCACCCTCTGATAAAAACTCATCTCCCCACATTGCTTGTATGGGTTCTCTCTTCTCCCTACTGCAGTACTCACTTGTGACGGAGAGTACTCCAATATCAGCGCGGTAACGACTAGCTATGTCTGTGATGAATTCTGACGATAGGATCTCCGATGTCGAACTTGCTAAAGATGCAAGCTCGCTGAGCCTCCCTCAAGATAACCAAAAGCCCCTCACACGCTTTCAACGAATTACAGACTTCTTGAAGCGATATGGCATCGAAACTAACGGGTAGGCTGCACATTACAGCAATCCAAAATTATAGACAATCCTAACTGACAGATATCCCTGGTATGTAGGATTGACCCAGTGCCAGAAGAAGCGCGCACAGACACCAGACTATTCCAGATGTTCTTCGTCTGGTTCTCTGCCAACATGAACGTCCTCGGGTTCGCTCCTTTCCCCTTTTCTTCATGATGATCAGTCGAGTTCCTCTAACGTATCTGTCCACCTGACATGCACCATGGCATCGTATTTCTGAATCCAGTATGGGCACCGGCGCCGCAGGCCCCGCCTTCTTCAGTCTCGGAGTCAAACAGTCCCTCATCATCATCACCATCGTCGATATCATGTGAGCACTGTCTTCTATCTCTTCCTCCTCTATATACAGTAGCTTGCGCTATCTGTATGCCATTCTATTCTAACCGGGATTATTGACGCGACACTACTTATGCAGATCATGTGCCCTCCCAGCATACTTGTGCGTCCTTTAATCCTCCATAGCTGACAATACACCTTCGCACTCAAGTCTATCTCTACGTCCATGATAATACAGCGCCGTGTTCGGACCTAAACTCGGGATGCGCTCGATGGTGCAAGCTCGCTACTCATGGGGGTACCGTACCACACTCACTCTCTCACCCACGAGCTTGTTAACTGATGATGTATACTCTGGAAATTCAACACTATACAGATACTTCGGCTCAATCATCCCGAGTGCCCTGAATGTCTTCTCCATGCAAGGCTTCCTCATCCTGAACTGTATCATCGGTGGACAGACGCTGGCGAGTGTGTCTGGCCATTTGGACGATACGTTGGGTATCGTGATTATTGGTGTTATATCGTTGATCGTGAGTGTCGAATCTCGAGGACATCTGACTTCACGTTGTTTTTCGTTAAACTAGCAAGCTGTGTGTACCAGAGTAACTCACGCCGCGTTCATCGTAGATCACCTTTTGCGGGTACAACATCATACACAAGTTAGTTCCTCTATCCCTCCTTCTACAAACATTAAACACATACTAATCACGCCCCACCCTACCCTCCACTACAGATACGAATCCATAGCATGGATCCCCAACGTAATAACCTTCATAATCATGTTCGGCATCGGCGGAAAACACCTCCTCAACGCCCCCGCCCCCGCGCCCGTAACAGCAGCCAACGTCATCACCTTCGCCACCACCACCGCCTCCAGCGTCATCAGCTGGTGCTCCATGACACCAGATTATGGGGTGTACCACGATGCAAAGGCGTCGGGGAAGAGGATTTTCGTGTATACGTATTTGGGGTTCTTTGTGGCTAGTGTACGTCTCTCTCCCCTGCCTTCCTCCTCTAATCTCGCTACACGCTCATCGACCGCCACCGTAATCCACAGATAACCGTCCACTACATCGGCGCAATCTTCGCCGCCTCTGCCCCCTACACCCCCACATGGTCCACCGGCTTCGACAACGGCAACTCTATCGGCGGGCTCATCGAAGCCGTTCTCTCCCCCTTGGGAGGTTTCGGAAAGTTCTTGACGGTGCTGTTGGCGCTGACGATTCCGAGTGCGTGTGCGCCGACGATGTATACGTTTGGGAGTAGTGCTATGACTGTGGCTCCGTGGTTTGCGAGGGTGCCGAGGTATGTTTATGTGTTGGTGTCGGAGGCTATGTGAGTGGATTGTTTCTGTTTATTTGTTTGGGAGGGGACGGTGAGAAGTGAGCTAACGTGCTTCGTGGGATTGCTGTAGTCTTATACCCGTGGCCATCATCGGCGCAAAACATTTCTACGACACATTCGTAGACGTCCTCAGTGCGTACTCCCCTCTCCCCCCTCCCCTCCTCACTCACTCCCAACTCACCCCTTCGCTTCCTCACGCCTAGGCATAATCGGCTACTGGTCCGCCATCTCCGCCACCATAATCCTCACCGAACACCTCCTCTTCCGCCGAAACGCCTACACCTCCAGCGCATATAACCTCGCCGCCTTCAACCGCCCTTCTCTGCTGCCTCCGGGGATAGCAGCGGTCTTGGCGTTCTGCTGCGCGGTGGGGATTGTCGTGCCGTGTATGAGCCAGGTGTGGTATACGGGGCCGATTGCCCTGAAGGGGACGGGCGATATTGGTATTTTGGTGGGGAGCGCGGTGGCGGGGGTTGTTTATGTGGGGGCGAGGGCTGTGGAGAGGGGGGTGTTTGGGAGGTGAGGGTGGGGGTGATGGGTGTATGTATAAATGCATGAACGTCAAATGGGTTTATGTTTATTGCGCTTTCGCAGCGTTGTGGCTTGAACATACCAGAACTTGCAAGATGCGTGTATCAAATAGTCTTTTATAAAGCATCCAAGACCCGATAGAGAAACATACACCATACTATCGACCACCAATCAATCTCGAATCCTCCACCTCTTAACTAGATCCCAACGCCCGTCCACTCCCCCACCGATGCCCACTAGTACTCCCCGTGGCCCTCTCCGCCCTCTCCCTCGGCGGCACAACATGCACACCACTCCCGCCCACACCCCCACTCGCACTCCCTCCACCCGTCGGCACCCCCACAATCTCCCTCACCCACCTCGGCGCCTTCGCCCACTCCCACAGTGCCCGCGTGTCGTACACACCCCACCACCACGCATGGCCGGCGATGGCGCCGGTGACGCTGACGGCTGCGGCCTGCGGACCGCCAATGATGAGGTCGATGAAGATGATGATGTAGGGGTAGTAGATGAGTGGGAGGGTGAGGATGCCGTAGAAGGAGGTTTGGGTGCCTCGGGGGGAGAGGCGGGAGTGCAGGTAGATGAGGCAGACGAGGAGGGGGCGGGTGAACGTATAGGATTTGAGGGGGAGGTTTAGGGCCTGTGTGTGGAGTTAGTGAATAGATGAGAGGAAGAGCAAGAGGAAAGGGAGGGGACGTACGAGGATGAAGGCATTGGCGAAGAAGAGCTGCCATGCGTAGTCGGGGGAGCGGGCTAGGAAGTGGTTGGTCTCGACTGCGTTGGAGTTTTGGCTGTGTAATGGGTGAGTACTTGTACGCGTATGACTCAACTGTAAGTGCGCATACTAGAGCATGATAAAGTCAAAGAGAAATTGCATTCCTCCGCCTATACAATATGAGTCAATCAGTCTACTATGGGATGGAGCACAGTACTTAATCACGTACCCCCGTAGAAGAAAGCAGTATAGACTCTCCATATCTAGTTCATCATAAAGACATAATCAGCATGTTATACAGAAAGAGAAACCCTCGTTGGTACTCACCTCAAACTTCTTGAATGCTAGTTCCGTAACATAGAGAAGCTTGTACGGCGAGACGAACTGCAATATCGCGGAGAGTGTGATACCGAGAGACGACCCGCACAGGAAGCGTGTGACGGGTGGTATTTTGTTGATTTCGTAGGCCAAAGCAGACATGGCTGGTCAACGCGTTGAATACAGGTTGAGGTCGTTCGAGGTCGTTTGGGGAGGAGGAAGAGCTCGAGGACAACTGCGAGGACAACTTCGAATTGCACGACGTGGTCAGTGATCGCAGGTTCCAGAATATCAGATTCGATCGGGCAGGAACAATCACACAGTTGCGGTATTTACCGTGGGGCGCTCAATAGCGTTCTCACAACTTCTCAGTGGCTCACAACTTCTCAGTGGCCAGCCTGAAGGTTTTCAAGTTGCAACTACATATGAACTTCAGGTCTATAATTATCGCTCTTGGTTTTTGGCATCCTATTCTAGTAAGTAATGGGCTCTCTTTGAGCTCGGTGAGTTATACGTTGGGTGTGTAAGCGTCATTGTTTCCGACTATATGATACTCAATAGTTTATAGATAGGCTACTGTGCCAGTGCAGGGCGGTGCTGGAGCCACTTACATTCTATCGGGTATCCTGGCTGTGCATCTCGGACGCACCGAGATGTATAGGTCAGCATCGATACATAGCAATGAGCAGATTTAAACTTTGTTAGCATCCACTTAGATATTACCAGCCTTAACTTGGACGACGAGTGGGCCGATCTGTCACTCACATACACCACATCACCTGGTTCTGACCGGCGCCAGGAGTACAACCACCATCCTGTGTGTAATTCCGTGTTATTGGAGATGCTGCGGTCTGGTGCAGCGGCCCAACATTAGAGAGAAATCAGACCGTACTGTAGGCATTCGAGGCTTATAGAGACGTGAGTGCATACTCTGTTGAAGTACAGTCGATACCGAGGACTAATCTCCCTACACAGCTCTTACTCGTGGTGTATATTGTAATTATGGCTCTGCCCGATGTTGAGACTTTCATCGGTCCGTGCTTCGCGATTATCTGGGTCTCATTCATGTAAGCCAACGATAGTGCCGACATCCTCTACTCCGCTCATTCGAAATAGCCTATATGGTCTAGTCATAGCCCAAGTTTATTTCTATTTCACCACGTACGAGGACGGCCTCGGTACCAAGCTTCTCGTGATCCTACTATGGTCAGCATAGATATCTTTTCAGAATATAGAGGGTCTAATATTGCTTTTTCTAGTGCACTAGAGACTCTACACGTTGCCTTCTGCGGCCACGTCGTATATACTTACACAATCGTATATTTTGCGAAACCGGAGAAAGTCAACAACGTCATATGGTCAGTCTCTATGAGCACCTACGGTCGAATCTTTTATTCAAACGTGCTTCAGGAGTGTAGGTGTAAGTTATCCATCAACTTACCCAGCGTGCGTTTGACCTGATGGGCTACGGTGATCATGTATCGCTGCTACTAGTACCACAGGCGGCTGTTTATTGTGAGGTACGTATAGAACCTCTTGTCGCGTCTCGTTATTACAGCATATTACAGCTAGTTATCAGCCTAGTAGTCCAAGCGTAAGAACCAAATGTGATTGCGTGACAGTACGTCGCTAACTGTACATGTATCTAACATTTGTAGGTTCTACATATACAGGCTCTGGCGCTGTGAGTTGGATAAGACCCTTTGAAAGACTAGACCGGATGGCTGACAGTTGTATGCGCGTCAGTAAGCCGTAACGTTCCTATATTGGCTTATCTGGTATGCATAGACCACATCTTCTCCGACAAAACCATCATCATCATGACTCACAATGTATTATAACGCCAGATCGTCGGACTCTGCGCGCGTTTCGGTAAGGATTTATTAAGCTTTGGATACTCGTGTGCAAGCTCGTATACTGATTCATTATATATCTTTTAGTTATCGGAGCTAGTATGTCGTCCAGTCTTATGTAGTCCAATAATGCTAAAGCTACATATAACCACCGTAAAGGGGCCAATACGTTCGCGTGAGTGTCTTATTGTCACCGCATGTCGATCCCGAGCTAATCCTCCCTCATTCTCTAATCACAGAACTGTGGAAGGTACATGGCAACCTTCATCGTCCACTACTGCAATGCTCCATGAGGCAAGTGAACAGTTTGTCACGCATGACACGATTCAGATAAACTAAGAGCTTTGTTGCCCCCTTCTAGCGCCTCGTCTACGCTAGTCTCATCCTGAATGTAGTCGTCGATTCGTCAATCACGATCATCTTGACGACATATCTGAGCCAACTCAGTCGTACATTAGCTCGTAAACGGTGAGGACCCCATGTATAGACATCATCGGTGGAAGGCTGATGCGTCATTTCGATGTCACAGGAGCACGAAACGTGTTCTAAGGAAGCTTATCTACTACGCCCTCTGTGCCGGAGCCCTGACAATGTAAGATATTTCCTACCCTCGTTACGCCCATACAGATCACTCATAAAATTGCAGGTTTACCTCTATCACTACATTGATCTTGGTGCGCAGCATGAAGTGGACGCTGCGGGTCCTGCACTAACAATGGGCACAGTTTAATCTTTACAAATCCGAGATACATGACGCCGGCACGTTGATGCTACTCGCGAAAGGTCAGCCACCAGCGTTTCTGGTCCGGGTGCTCTGACCGCTTACTGTGATATAGTCTATGCCAATTCTATGCTCGCCATGTACGCCATTCACGTTGGACCATCGAACTTGATCTCCTGGAGGTGTGCTAAGGCTTCTTTGTTTATCTAGGCTGAACATCCGACAAGGCATTGCCCAAGAGCAATCATCTCCCAACCCACTAGGAGATTCGTTGCAACTTTCGGACCCTCATGGCGCGCATACTGTGGTATGTTATTGACCCATGTATTTCAGACCTATATCGAGCGATGTAATGATTCTCTATTCGATTAGACAAATCGCATGCAACTCATGCATAAATTCTTGGGTAGTAACATATGGGTACGCTTTCTGCACCGACTACTTAGCATTACAAGGACTGACGGTGTAAATATTGCTCGATGTACCATAGAAGATCGGCGGTTCGCAGCCCATATTACCCGTGTCAGGTGAGGATTCCATCTAGACTGCTGCAGAGGAGTCTGAAGAGCCCGGGATAGCTTCTAAAGGCTATGGGCAGCAGCGCCGCATGTAATAGGCTGCGATCTTTGTGATTCATGCACGCAGCGTGTGCAAAATTGTATATCCTTCAAATATATCCTTCAAATGGGAGGTATTGACCATCTAGATCAACACGAGCTCTATCACCTATTCTCACGTGAGGCGGTCAGAGCCTCCCGGAAGCTCTTGTTGCTTTATTCGATTCTCATCGCACGATGGTCTCACATCCATGGCACCGTGCCTCTTATTTGTCTTGTGCGAGTCTTAGGGCGTGAAACTTTGGAATTTATACAAAACAACATCTCCGGAAACATGGCGAATCTACACCTGACCATCAAACCAGTATCTACACCAGAGTTTACCATCAGTCCACATGTAATCGTACCAGCATCATCTTCTTGCACACAGGACATTGGAAGTTCTTCGAGAGCTCCGCAACAATGCATCTGTACGTGTCATCAGCTCGTTATAGCAATGACGCTGATGTATCTGCACACGTACCGATGACAGAACAAATGGCCGCACATAGTGACGGTCGGCTCGTGCGGCTCATCCATGCACAAACGGCAGTGCCAGCTCGTCTGACCCGAAAGAACCTTGGTCCTAGAGTCACTGGAAGTGTCGCGACTCTGAGTGCGTCCGCTGTGCTGGATGCTACTGCTTCGACGGCTTGTGTATGTTGGCGGGTTCTTCCGCGGGGGCTCGCTGTCGGCAGTATACTCTGCATTAGGGAGGATCAAAAAACAGACTCGGATGTGAGACGATAAATCGTGGTACGCACCTGACGTATCGCTCGAAGACTTTGCATCAACAACCCGCTCTGATCCTCGAGCGTCTGAAGGACATTGATCCACGCCATGGTATTCTGCTGAGATATCCTCCTGTGTGGGTTCGACGGGGATGGTCGTTACTACGGGGCTGTTGAGAACAGGCTCCGTTGTGGTCGGACTGGATACCCGCGAAGGCGATTCAACACGATCAGCAACTTCCTTGGCTGTGGCCATGGTGGTGAACGATACACGGGAGGATGTTCGTGTATCGGGTTGACCGAAGTCGAGCTCTGCACGCACTGCAGGAGGGGAGAACGCAGGAGATGCAGGGGATGCAGGCGAGGTCCCGGCAAGAGAGACTGAAAAGGGCGCAGCGGTAAAGTGGCCTTGAACTGGTGCAGGACTTGTTGGACTTCTGGCGTCTTCGTTGTACGAGTTCAAGGAACTAGGAGTGGTGAGACGCTCCGGAGTGGAACTACGACTGCTGATGAAAAAGGTCGATCATGTTAGCTTCGACAATCTACAGCTCTGACAAAACTGACCTCTCGTATGTCGGACTCTCGTCTCCAAGCACACTAGGCGTCATAAGCTCTACCGTACACAATGGCTCGGGCATACGCAGTCCAAGCCTCTTGGTGTTTTGCATAGGAGGAGGCGCGGTGACGATAGGAGTGGCGGGAGGAGGTTCCAGACCAGCTTGTGGTGGTTCAGTCACGATAGTCCGAGTGGTAGAGGGTGCTGAAGACGGTCGAGGTGATACTGATGCCGCTGGAATGCCCGTCTGCCAGCCATTACTGTTGAGAGAAGGGTATGCAAAGGTCAACGATGACGCCCGGCTACGTACCATTGGCTGAAGAGGAACAACGGTGCTGGCATCCGTCCTAGACTCGGGCTGCGGTGATATGGAAGAACGTGGCGAATTGGCGCGCGTGGATCGGGAGGAGCGAGAGGTAAAGAAGGTGGGGGAAGAGTTGCGTGGGAAAGGGGACGCAACGCGGGACGTTGTAGCACTTGCAATTTGTAGCCGTGGAGAGCTAACGAGAGAACGCAGAGATCGAGGAGGGGATAGAACAGGCGATGAGAGCTTGCTGTTTGGACGGGATGACGGAGAGGCAAGATGAGAAGTTTGTAGATGCTAAAGACATGGTGAGCAACTGAACGTGGAAAACGCGAAACTGAAACTTACCATTCTATACGCCACATCATCGAGGAACCCTTGGCCGCAAGGGATACAAGTGGGATGGAATGAAGAGCTCATGAAGTGCCCTTGAAGGTCGATTATGTGGTAGAATGTAAGATCACACTTTATACAATACAAATCTGAGTCGTATGAGGTGGGGCTCTGTATTTCATTTTCAGCACAGTTAGGAGATAAAAGTCAGCGAACTCACCTCGACAGGGGAGATATCATGAGAAATCGAGGTATGCTGTCCAAGGCGATCAGCAATGCGCGCAATTGCAAGGTTTAAATCAACTCACCTCGTTAAGGGAAGCCATGTCCCGGAAACCTTCGCCGCACACGTCACATATAGGATGAAGCGATGAAGCAACGCTGCGGTAATGGGATCGTAACTGGTCCTCGCTTTGGCATCCTACGTCACATATGTTGCAGAATAGTTCAGGATGACTGCTTTTCACATGCTACGATTACGTTCGGTGATCAGTTCGCCCGCTCGAAACTAAGAAAAGGGCATACCTCGTCGAACTTTGGCAGATCTGCTAGGCCTTGATCACAAATCAGACAAAGGGGATGACTGCCTGAAGACTTAAAATGTTCGAATAGTTGCTTCTGGTCGTCAAAGGCTACCTGGCATGGGTGGCAGTTAAACTCGCGGAGGGGAGGAGGGTGGACCATCCGCGTATGCTAGTTCAACGACGTGAGTTGTAACCTGGCACACATGTACGGAGGACGTACACGAGATAACGTAGCAGTATCCGGAAACGCGGCCTCACATTGCGAACAAGATGGATGCCTTGGGTCCAAGCGATAGTGCTGTTTGAGAGCATCCTGCGTCAAGTAATAGCGGTTGCATAACCGGCATAATAAGTCTTGATGATTTTTGGCCAGATGCTGAGGATATCGTCAGTGAGAATTAAACGGAAAATGGCACAGAAACGCACTCCATTCCTAGCAAAGAAGGTCGGAAAGCTTTGACTGCAAATTGTACATGGAAACTTGTTCGAATGCGCCTTGCTGGTCTGGACATGCTGATTGTACGCATAAGTACTTGGGAACACTCGTCCTGGGCAGACTTTGCAGCTGATCATGGCTAAAATGGTTATGAAGGAGAGGTATACTGCGCGCTATGCTGGAGACTCGGAGTCGACGACAAACGATAGCGCGAGAGGTCATGTTTAAACGTTAATTGATGTAGCGGGACATGTGTAATCCGCATGTATGCCTTCCCATATCCTCGTTGATCTAAGAGTAATCAAAGTCAATGAAACACACAATACTTCTTTAACATGGCGTTGACGCACCTTTCACATGAGGGACTCGCACCGTCACGCGCATACTTCTATGCATGCCTGTTGCTCAGGCTTTCAGCTAACGAGATACTGTTTCTGATGCAACGCATTCCAGCTGTGACAGTAAATGGTCATTTAGTGCGTTAAGCAGGTAGAGAGCACACGAGAGTAGATAGCGAGTAAGAAGATGTATTTTGTCTATCTACAATACAGGCTATTTATACCAATGACCGTTTATACAATGCGCGAGGGACTTAGAAGAATTTACAAGTACACATAGGAGAAACGGATACTAAGAGGATACAGGCGGGAGCAGGACATTAAAGTGGAGGGAAGCGGACGTGATGTGGATGGAGGATTACTAGAATACAGTAAACAGAATGGAGGAACAATCACGGGAATACGTACTAGGAGGACGAGGCTATACGATCGGAGGACGGAAAGATCAGAGCGAAACATGGAAGGTACGGAAGGTGGGAACCAATCGGTGTTGAGCGGTATGACGCATCAAGTCGGCGGGTCCAGACCGGGATCGGCGGAGCGCTGAGATTACAACACTCCCCCTCAACGAGCGGCGAGATTCATGAGCGCGAGTTGCTCACGATGCTTGATGCGAGCGAGCGCCTTGGTGAGGTTGTCGGCAACGTTCTCTTCTGAACTGCAGTGGGGAACGAGAATGGTGCCTTCGATGATTCGTTCACGGACGAAATAGTGACGGATATCAATATGCTTGGAACGTCCGTGGAACTGATGATCTTGAGCGAAAGATATGGCGGCCAGATTATCGGTAGCAATGATCGTGGCGTCTTTAGTGCCAAGTCCGAGTTCTCCGAGGATAGAACGGAACCAGAGGGCTTCCTTGGTAGCGTGAGCCAACGCGACGTATTCAGCTTCCATCGTGGAGAGTGCGACAGTGCTCTGCTTCTTAGAGCTCCAGCTGACGATGCCACCACCGAGGAGGAAGGCGTATCCTGAGATCGAGCGACGGTCTGCGCGGTTCTGGCCCCAGTCGGCGTCAGAATAACCTTTGATGATGAAGTCCGGGGTTTTGCCGTAGGTGATCGAGAGTGTACGAGTCCCCTTGAGATACCGGAGGACGTGTTTCGCAGCGGTCCAATGAGCAGCGGTGTGAGCAGAGTTAAACTGGCTGAGTGTTTGGACGGCGAAGGCGATGTCGGGACGAGTTCCGATTGCGGCGTACATGAGGGATCCTACGACTGCTTGATAGGGAATGTCCGTGAGGATGTCTTCATCAGATTCGCTCGGCGAGAGGATAGTGTTGGCGTCCAGAGGTGTAGAAACCGGGTTGCAGTCGTCCATGCCAAAACGAGTGATAACGGTGTCGAGGTATCCAGTTTGGCAGATGGAGATGGTGTGTTCAGCGCGGTTGCGAGAGATCTGGATGCCGACGAATAAGGTTGCTTCTCCGAGATCAGTGATGTCGAAATATTTGCGGAGGATGATCTTGAGTTTGTTGACCGAGGATATGTTCGTGGAGGCCACGAGGCAGTCGTCCACGTGGGTACCGATGAGAGATATGTCGTTGTCGGTAGAGCGGTGATAGAGGCACGGGTCTGATTGTGATCGAGTGAAGCCTAAGGATTCCAGGAGTACTCGATCGAGTTCCATACGCCAGGCGCGTCCTGCTTGCTTAAGTTCGTAAAGCGCCTTGTGCAGATGGTAGACTCGGGAAGTGCCGTCTTCGTATCCAGGAGCTTGGCGCATGTAGATGTCCTCCTGCAGAGGAGAGTTGAGATAGGCTCCGATGACGTCAACTTGGTGAAGTTCAAGATCATAGTGGGCGGCAATAGAAACGATGAGGCGAAAGGTTTCGAGGCGCATGACGGGAGCGTGAGTGGCGAAGAAATCTTGGCCGGGGATCTGAGAGAAACCTTGTGCCACGAGGCGTGCCTTGTACTTGATAACGTTTCCGTTGGCGTCGTGCTTGATGGCGAAGACCCAGCGACATCCAACAGGCTTACGGCCGGGAGGGAGGTCGGTGACAGAATAGGTACCGAGTTTGTCGAGTTGCTTCATTTCTTTGTCCATGGCTTCTTTCCATTGTGGCCAGTCTTCGCGTTGCATGACGTCTTGGAGTGTCTGCGGGGAGTCGGCGTCTGCGAGAAAGCAGAAGTTGGCTTCGGTGTTAGAGTCCGAGATTTCCGAGATCTCCCCCTGAACCGACGGAGTGGATACAGGTCCTGCATTTGATGCAGTAGAGGATGCGACTGATGAAGCGCGGGACGACCTTGTCTTCGAGCGAGTGGATAGAGCTCGTAGAGACTTCTGTGGTCCGTCGTTGAGTTTGAGGTAATCGACTCTGGCGGTGCGAGTAGCGCGAGGTGCTGGAGGAGTGACCAATTCGGTCTTGGATTTGACTGGAGTCGTCGGCGTAGGCGGCATAGGAGTGGAAGGGGTGAACGAAGAAGTCTTCAATGATGTCTTCGGCGTGGCCCAGATCTCCTTTGACGCGGGAGTAGCAGGAGGAGACGGAGGGTCAGGTAAACTCTCCCCCTCAAGACCAGGATTGGTCTCGACGATCGGTGCGTCCAACTCGTTGTGACGTGGGAAGATTACTTCACGCGACGTGAGAACTTGACGAGTCTCGGGGACGTAGTACCGGTAGCCCGTGGTAGCAGGCTTGATGCCAACGAATTTCCGTTTGATGGATTGGGCGTCGAGCTTGGAAGTTCGTACGTTAACGCGGACCCAGCAGTCCGTGCCGAACTCATGAATACGGCTGAGGTCGGGCTTCTTCTTCCAAAGAGCTTCGTATGGTGTGATACCAGGGAGGGCACGGGTGGGCGAAATGTTCTTAAGATGGGTGGCGTAAGACACAGCTTCTTCCCAGAGGTACTTCGGCATGTTGTGGGCGAGCAGCATAGCGCGTGCATGCTCGATAAGCGTCCTGTTAAGCCGTTCGGATACGCCATTATACTCAGGTGAGTAAGGCGTGGTGGGTTCGAGACGGATACCGCGTTTGTCGGTGTATGATTTGGTGGCGCCTTGAGTATATTCCTTAGCGTTATCAACGCGTAAGGCCTTGATACGAGTGTTGAATTGGTTCTCGATGTAGGCGTCCAGTTCAGCGATCTTCGCGGGCACCTCGTCTCGGTTCTTCAGGAACGCGACCCAAACATAGCGAGTAGCGCCATCGGTGAATGTAATGATGTAACGATGGCCGGAAAGGGAAGTTGTAGAGGCAGGGCCCCAGACGTCGGAGTAAACGAGTTCACCGAGTTCAGAGATCTTCCGCATGGTTTCGAGAGGGAATGACGCTCGGGTGTGCTTGGCTTGGATACACGCTTCACACGTGAAGTCTTCGTCGGATGAGGTGTCGACGTCCATGCCAGTGGCGAGCCCGTTGCGGTATAGTTGCTTCAGTTGTCCCTTGTTCACATGTCCGAGGGCGCAGTGCCACTCGTACCAGGAACGATCGAACTTCGCGATCATAGAGATCGCAGAGATTGGCTTTACAGCCATGCGGTAAAGATAACCCGACTTCTTCCCGTGTCCGATCAATTTGCTGCCGTCCTTGATGAACAAGTCCTTCCCGTTCCCTTCGTAAGACAACCCAGCGCTGGTAAGACGACCAAGCGATATCAGGTTGAACCTCATAGTAGGAGCGTATAGAGCGTCCTTGAGGATGACGGGGACGGTGCCTTGGGCGGTGGTAAAGGCGACGCGAACATCGCCACGGCCTAGGCTCTGGCAGTTACCGACGCCTTGGATAGCGCCAGTGACGGGAGTAAAGTTGAGGAATAGTGATCGGTCGGATACGATATGGGAAGATGTGCCGGTATCACCGAGCCAAGTAGATTCGGTGGCGAGGGAGGAAGTGTGGTCGGCGTGGAAGGCGTATTCCTCGGGCTCAGAGGTATCTTCGTCGTCGTCGTCGTCTTTGGCGACGTGCGCATAGTCCTTGCGACCCTTGTTTCTGCCCTTGCCTCTCCCCCCTCTGCCTCTAGATCCTCCTCTGCCCCTAGATCCTTGACCAGATCGCTTCTGATTTCTGTTGCGTTGGTCGTCCTCCTCGTCGCACTCGGGTCTGATGTGTCCCTCCTTACCACAACCGTGGCAGAAGACTCCGGCGCGGAACGACTGGCGAGTCTTGGCGTACAGCGCAGTCTCAGTGGATGAGCGTTCCTTGCGGCGGCCGTCTTCCTGGAGGATTCGACCAATGATCGAGGCTGACGTCAATGTGGCGTCTAACGAGACGGAGGCGATCAACGGATCCCAGGATGAAGGTAGGGCGGTGAGGATCACGGAGGCTAATTCATTATCGGTGATCTTGGCTTTCTGGATAAGGTTGATCTCCTGCCATAGGCCCTTGATCTTCCTAATCTCTTCCTCGAGGTCGGCTCCCTCGGGAATGGTGTAGCGTAGGAATTTACGTCGTAAGACGATGAGAGCGACGGCCCCTTCGTTGTTGAAGACGTTGGATAGGGCGTCGAATGCTTCCTTCGAAGTCGTGGCGGAAATCACATGCGCCATCATAGAGTTCGAGACGCGAAGTCGAATACAGGTGAGCGCCTTGCGATCCTTCTTCGACCAATCAGCGCCGAGTGCCTTGTCGGCAGGCATGGGAGTTTCCCCTGTGACGTACTCCCACAGACCCATGTCCGTGAGAATGTCCGACATTTGGACACGCCATGTGGTATAGTTCTCGGAGCCTTTGAGAGCTTCGATACGGTACGTGCCCGTTGATTCGCCGGTGGTCGACATACTGTCAGGGACCTAATAACAAGGTCCGTGGGCGATAAAGGAGTGATGGAGGGTGGCCTAAGGGCGTAATGCCGACGTATTGTCGCCAAGTAGAGTTTCGGTAGTCGAAAGTCGATAGATGTGTGTGCGAAGTTAGAGCGCGGGGCTCATAACCTTTAGTGCGTTAAGCAGGTAGAGAGCACACGAGAGTAGATAGCGAGTAAGAAGATGTATTTTGTCTATCTACAATACAGGCTATTTATACCAATGACCGTTTATACAATGCGCGAGGGACTTAGAAGAATTTACAAGTACACATAGGAGAAACGGATACTAAGAGGATACAGGCGGGAGCAGGACATTAAAGTGGAGGGAAGCGGACGTGATGTGGATGGAGGATTACTAGAATACAGTAAACAGAATGGAGGAACAATCACGGGAATACGTACTAGGAGGACGAGGCTATACGATCGGAGGACGGAAAGATCAGAGCGAAACATGGAAGGTACGGAAGGTGGGAACCAATCGGTGTTGAGCGGTATGACGCATCAAGTCGGCGGGTCCAGACCGGGATCGGCGGAGCGCTGAGATTACAACAGGTCAGAACGGGCCCGATAGCATGATTGGTAGGACTTACGCGCCGCAACGTAGGTGATAAGTAGCCTGCAGTACTACTAGTAAGTAGTACTAGTCAAGGTCACGACAATCTGAGAAGAGTTCCAAGTCTCGGCGAGAGCGTCTGTCTTTGTGGCGTGCGACTTCTTTACCCGAATAGGTATGTCGCCAAAGTACTCCGACGCTCAGAGCTTTTGTTTGCGAACCTTGCTATGAACACACATCGACAACGCCTCTACAAGAATCCAGACGATGTTCAATGACTCGGTCTCTGTTGATATACTATAATCCAGCCTATCATGGTTTGAGACTATGGCTTGGTGAGTCGTGCTGGGCTTGACGTCAACAAGAGAGCTAAACGGGGGACTGATTGCGCCGCATGTCCTCTTCGCTGTCACTAGATCTCTCCCACATATCCTGATCTTTCCGCATACCGTTTGTGCTCCCAAATGGCCAAGTAGACTCTTCGGTGAAGACACTTTGATTACCGGCGCCCTTGTTACAGCTTCCAATCCAAGGCTGACGCTTTCGCAACAAGTGCTAGCTCGTGAAGGACCTGGTGACCATCCCACGTTATCTGCACGTGCCGTTACTTTAATATCGCTCGAGCATGAGAGTCAAAAACAAGGTTTTTGCACTGGACATGTGCGCCTTATACCCACGCTCTGGTCCTTCTCTACCGTCACTACCTTGAGCTCGTCCGCTTCGCCAGACGATTCACCACGTCTCCCATCTCTTCAATTGAAGCTCACACTCGAGACTAGATTACATCATTAGCCAAGCGATAGTACAGGGCCAAGCAAGATGGTGTCGAGGATACCGTTTCTTTCCGGGGGACGCTATTACTACAAGAAGTTCAGAAGTACCGTGATCAGTGACATCTGGCCTGAAGTGCTCTTCTTCACGCTGGTAGCTGTTAGTGAGTACAACTTC
The DNA here is from genome assembly GCA_037039805.1 of Irpex sp. M6601. NCBI lineage: Eukaryota > Fungi > Basidiomycota > Agaricomycetes > Polyporales > Irpicaceae > Irpex > Irpex sp. M6601. Next base: position 21,042 of record JAXQGN010000022.1, on the reverse strand, counting down.
TATTATTATCAAGCCATGGAATTGAAACTCATAAATCTATAGTGGTTGTGCTTGTATCTGAACTAACCAGCACCTCTCTGGCGGTCTCAAATCAAATGCTGACTGTCCTTGGTACTGTTCTCGGTTTAGTCATATCGTTCAGGACTTCAACAGCATATGAGAGGTAAGAGACCAGGCAACTTTGCAGACGCTGAGAGCTTGATAGACAATCTTTTTGTTAGGTTCGCAGAGGGTAGAAAGCTTTGGACCAACCTGGCAATTGGCTCAAGAAACCTTGCACAGATTGTACGAATTGTACTATCCCCTGTCCACTGATATTCGTCATTCACGAGCCACTTTAGATATGGATTCATGTTCCTTTCGAACGCGTGGACAAGACCACGGGCAAGACGAAGCCCCACCTTGAGGTGGTCATCGAAAAGAAGAGTATGATTAATCTCGTACAGGCATATTCTGTATCAGTGAAGGTATATTCATACACTATATGATCTATGAATCGTGCTAAACCTACATAGCATCTACTTCGAGGAGAAGCAGGTGTATACTATGAGGACCTATATCCTCTTATCTCCTTTCTGCCCCGGTTCTGTACGGACGTTGAGAAGGCGACCGAGGAAGATATTTTACCGCTATGGAAAAGCTCGGACATGGACTTCACTGAGTTTCAACACACCTACCACACTCTAGTCCGTCCTGCAGTAGCCAGATCGCAGTCCATGCCACTCACCGATATGCGCAAGAGCGACGAGACAACTGTCTCCGAAAAGCCGGCCGCTGATCTCGCCGACCATCGTCACGGACGCTTGAAACGCGCCAAAACCTTCGACCCAGAAGCGGTTCTCCCAGTCGTACCCGCTGAGCACACTCTTCGACCTCCACGAAATCCTCCCAATGATAGCATCTTGGATTATATTCCCTTTTTACGTGGCGTCATACCTCGTAAACCCAGGTCTACCCACCCGGCGATGGAACGCTCGCGGACCACGACGGGAAAGAAGATCAGACCAAAGGCTGCAGACTCAGATGTACCGATGGAGATTTCGCTCTTCCTATCGAGCTACTTCATATCGCTCATGAGGAAGGAGCTACTCACACCAGCTTCTGCGACTGCAATGAACAATGCCATCATATATCTGCAGGACACGGTCTTCAACCTTGAGAGGATCAAAGATACGCCGCTACCGTTTGCATACCAAGCACATCTGAGAATGTCCCTGTGGTAAGTAAGTACTTCGCATTTCTTGACATACGGCTCACTCCGCTTGTTTCGTAGGATATATCTGCTACTTCTCCCTTTCCAAATTGAGGGTTCCCTCACATGGGTGACCATTCCGTGAGCGATGTCGTATTTGCAGCTCGTTAGATATCTCACGATTTCTCAGGGCCACGGCGTTCGCCTCATTTTTGTTTCTCGGCTTCCTTGAAATAGGCCAAGAGATGTAAGTTGTGTCTCCCTGCACCCTGCGTTATACTCACCTCAGCCCAAGTGAGAATCCCTTCGATTACGAACTCAATGACCTGGGTACGCCAGCACATTACTCTCGTTTTCTAATTCTTATCTGATTTATCGTAGATCTGGATCACTTCTGTCTCGCCATCGAACGGGAGCTTCACGAGATAACTGCTGTAAGCGTTTCTCCTCGTGTCTCCGTTCCCGCTATGACGCTCGCTTACTTACCACTCGGCATAGCATCCAACTCCAGATCCGGAAGGCTTCATCTTTACGGAATGGAATCAGCCCTTCGCGCCTGCGGATCGCAGGAACGCGAGAGCCATGCTTGATAATATTGAGCATGCGTATCACGGCGCTGATACCGGGATGTACCACATACGGAAAACTCTGCTGAAAAGCTGGAGAGATGTCGATGAGGTAACTCGACATCGACGATCGTAGCGAAAGCGTGTGGTTTCAGTGTATTCTATCGGGCTGTATTATCGTTTGTATCAGGTACGTCCGGCCTTTCTTCTCCGATGTAACTCCTCACAAAGCCTTAACGGATACAGGGAAGGATCTTAATTTACGGAATCTATGTCGTGTGACTACGTCTGTGCGCTGGCGCTGTGGCGTATGTCCTGTACTTTCGCAGAGACTATTGCCTGAAACACGACCCACTCAATTTGCTCGCACGCACGTTTTTGAATATTTCATTTAGAGGTCAGTGCGCTATAGTCCGCGTTTACGATTGGGGTATAAGGAGGGGCGTTCAATCGTCGGAAGACCGCCTAAAACGATCGACGTATGTCCTATGTGGCAAAGCGACGCTCCAATTAACCAAAATTGTTGGAAAGCTTGAGATGCTTAATGCTCCTCCTACTCGTGGTGGGCAGGGCGTCTTTGTGGCGTACCGTTGGCGATGCCTTCGTTGTCTACTTATCTGGTAGATGGCAGATTGAGGGTTGCAAGAGGTTCTGGGCAGGCGTGGACGAATCAACATGGATAATAAGCCAGCTGCCAATGATGTCGACCTTTACGAGAATGCAGTTCCGCATGATGTCCAGAAGTTTGCGAAGTGCCATCCAAGGTATTTGAGGTAGACCTCTATCGGCCAACCTGGGTAAGTAACTCTGTTCCTTTAAACTTATTCAGCACGGAAGAGCTTACTTTTACGTGACAGCTGGAATGTGCGACATGCTCGTTGGATTGACAAACTGGCTGAAGATAGTGAGAATCCCTTCATAGTATAAGGTTCAGGAAATGGAAATCTAACGCGGGGTACGTGTTCGTCCACATGTTTGCAGCGTGCAGTGACTTTATCCACGAAGAATATACCTCACATATGCAGGCTTCGTCCTGGCTAGTATAAGCCATATACTGCCGAGCGTTCTTGAGGGCATATAAGTCGGTGCTAGGTTCGGCCTATTATGCAGTTCGATCTTCATCTCATCCCCTTCTATCCACTTCACAAATCTACTTTAGGAACATGTCAAACACCAACGAATCTTTCATCCTCAGGCATGTGTCAGAACCCAACACACGTCACTCAACGTTTCAAGAGGGTCTCTCAAGAAGTACCACCGCTATGACGCTACTTGAAAGGCAGCGCTTCCAGGTTACTCGGTTTTACTACGAAAGGTTTAGAACCACTGTTATCAACGATATCTGGCCTGAGATGCTGTTCTTTACCCTGGTTTCAGTTAGTGAGTATACGATTCACTGTTCCAGCTGCCCAAATAACGGAGTGCCTCATAGTGGTTGTTCTTGTCTCTGAACTCACGCATACGTCACTTGCGGTGTCTAACGTAATGTTGACCGTCCTCGGAACGATTCTCGGGTTGGTCATATCTTTTAGAACAACGACAGCGTATGAGAGGTATACGATTTTCGCCTATATAAAGTTCCCCCATTGTAATCACCGACTAGGTTTTCAGAAGGCCGAAAATTGTGGACAGCGTTGGCGATGGGATCCCGGAATCTCGCTCAGATTGTCAGATTGTCATGTTATCACGCTCTTGTACATTCACTGATACTATACAATTTATTTCCTTAGATATGGATTCACGTCCCTTTTGAGAGCGACGACCCACCGGAAGATAGAAATGAGAAGAAGTCGAATCTCCGAGTAGTGATCGAAAAGAAGAGCATGATAAGTCTTGTTCATGCGTATTCGATCTCAGTTAAAGTAGGTTTTGAGAAGATTATCTCATATCATATATTGATGCAGGATTCATAGCATCTCCTCCGAGGAGAACCGGGTGCTTACTATGAGGACCTCTTTCCCCTTATCTCCTTTCTGCCACGTTTCAGTACGCTTGATGAGGCCGGGACAGAACATGATATATTGCCTCTTTGGAGGAGCTCAGCTATGGACTATGCCACCTACAGGAGGATGAGCAACGGTCCTGGTTCCACGACGCCTGCATCCGAGAAACTGGACGAAGACTACCAACAGTCGGAGGAATGTCCGAAGCCAGTCTATTGGCAGAAACGCAAGGCATCCGATCTTGAGGCGCTTCTTCCTGACGTACCCAGTGAAAACAGTCTCCTACCTTCTCGAATCCCTCCACATTACAACATACTCCATTACATCCCCTTTCTGCGCGGCATGGTCCCTCGCGTCCGCGATGACTTCGACGTCCGTGCAGATCCTGGTAAAAATGGACGCACAGCAACTGGAAGGAAAATCAGACCGAAAGTTGCGGACTCGAATGTCCCAATGGAGATTCTACTCTTCATTTCGAGTTACTTCATGTCGTTGATGAAGAGGAAACAACTCACTCCAGCCTCAGCGACTGCGATGAACAACGCAATCGTGTCCTTACAAGACGCCGTGGCCAATCTCGAAAGAATCAAAGACACGCCGCTACCATTCGCATATCAGGCTCATCTTCGAATGTCTGTTTGGTGAGTTTGCGCAATGGCTCACCTCTGAACAACTCCGTGACGGATTGCTGGTATATACTAGGTTATACCTTCTACTTCTTCCGTTCCAAATTGAAGGTGCCCTGACATGGGTTACCATTCCGTAAGTATCCTGAGACTCTGCTCTGTGAATTGAAGCAAAATGTGAAACAGACGTCCTCCCTCACAGAGCTACTGCGTTCACATCGTTTCTTCTTCTTGGGTTTCTAGAGATTGGTCAAGAAATGTGTGTGTTAGGTACTTCTCAGAATGTACTGTCCCTCACTAACCCTATTAATAGCGAAAATCCCTTCGATTATGAGCTGAACGACCTCGGTATGTTAGCATACCCTTTAACACCCGTTGTTTGGTTTTCTAATCAGTCTACCTATAGACCTCGATAAATTCTGCCTTATCATTGGGCGAGACCTGCATGAGATTACCGCTGTCAGCCATGTCTCATTTGCTACGTGCAATTTAGATCGATCTCTAACGCAACCTGCCATCTTATCCAGCACCCAATTCCCGACCCACATAGCTTCATCTTCAGCCAATGGAACCAACCGTTTGCGCCCGCCGACCGTGCCAATGCGAAAGCAATCGTCGACGATAATGAGCACCCTTATCACGCGAGCGAAACGGGGACACATCAAGTACGGAGAACGCTATTGAAAAGTTGGCATGAAGTGAATGAGAAGACCAGGCATGGTCTGTCGTCTTAGAGGTCGTCCAATTCTCAGCATTCGTCTAGACCGCGCTCTCATACGTATACGTTACAAATATAAGAGGCCGTTGTAGAAACTGTATTAGTACAGACGGGCCAGGGATCAGTGTATGGTCACGAAGCAGCATATACAAATGTGCAGTAGAAGCGTTCTACAATTGTAGTGGTGGCACGTGGCTTTATCTTTGGAGATAAGATTGTTCTTACAGAGTACATTTGGCAAGAGAGTACGTGTTCTGCTGCATGACAGCGTCTGTACAAGAGGGACTGCATTGCTGAACCATTACAAGAACCTTAGTCTAGGTTAAGACTGACAAGTATGACCGTGTGACAGACGGGACACTTCAGATTCTGCCACATCTCGCTGATAATGCAGCTATACCGAGACTGGTCAGATAGCGATGTCATTAACGGCAGGAGCTTGCTCACCCACGGCAAAACACATGGCCGCACATCGTCGTGGTCGGTCGGTTCGGTTCACATGAACAAACTTTGCAGGTAAAACGAGACATAGTTGGAGGTGAAACCGGGGCTACTGGGAGTTATTTGTGTAAGCTCGACAACGTATATATATAAAGACTGAATGAAGTGTATACCTCGCTGCTCAAAGCCAGTACTATTAGAAGTGCCCCGTACGTTGGAACAATTTGTGTCACTGAGAGGTACTTCACTCAAGCCAGGCGTTTGAGCAAAAGGATCGACCATAGGAAGAGACGGGCCCGTGGAGCCAGCATTGGTGCTACGCCGAGGGTTGACATTGAGCAGGGTGGTTGGATGCAATGCCAAATCTACTAGCGCCGCACGGTCCTCGTCGGCGGCAGTAGCTGATTCATCCTCGACCTCTGAAAGATCGCCGCAATCATGAGATACATTCAAGTTGTCCGTATCCTGCGCAGCATCTGATAGCATTTCCCAATCGCAGGACCCGACGGCCAGCTGCGCCTGAGTATGCATAGAATTTGAAAAGTGGTTGACTTCACTGGTGGTAACTCTGTGATTTACGCTATGATCGTCGAGAGATACGCTTGGAGAGTCGTCTTCGACCACACTATAATCTTTCTGGATCGCAATGCGGGGGGTAATGCAGACACTTGTGACAGTTTCAACTTCTGGGAGATGTGGTTCGCCATGAAGAGCAGTCATTTCTTGCGCAGCTTTAGAGGGCATCGTCCTCCTATAATGAGTCAGACGAGAATGATAGATAGAAATAACAGATAAGACATACAGCTCTTGCTGTTGTGTCTGTCATAACATAGATTGATCAGTACTTTTGAAGGATAATAATCCATATAACACTGACCTCCACGTGTATATGACTCCGAGTGTCCTCATCGACATCTCTGGCCATCCTGCTGCCACTGGCAAGCGTCGTCCCCGCGCTGCTATCTGAGTCTTCCGAGTCCGACATATCCAGCATGGATCCCGATTTCAAATGAATATCCAGGGCGATACTTCGTGCATCGCGTTCCTCGAAATGAGATTGTACTAGAAGGGTCACGAAGTCAAGACCGTGGAATAATTTCTTGATGTTTATGGAAGCGTAAGGCGAAACTGCAAGTTGTTTTTGAGCATCCTCGCAGGAAGCGCGGAGAAGATGAAGCGCTTCCTCATTGCTGCTTGGATCAATCTTGTACCTGTCTTTGAATCTGCCGATGCAGTGCGCGATGAGGACATCAACAGAGGGGGGTGCAGCGTCTGTATAATATTATTTGAGTAAGCAAATGCGACTCGGAGAAAGCGAGAACGGTGAGTCGCCTTCACACGTCGTTAAATTCCCTCCCTCTGCCCGACCACTACACTTGGAGTCCTCATCGATAGAAGGGGCCGTAGATTCATGAGTATCGAGGCCGAGAGGAGGTGTTATTGTGTTACTCAGTGAACTGCATAATTCTTCGTGGGCATGATGAGAGCAGGAATCCCCCGAAATGCTCTGGACATCGTTGAGCTCTGACAGCACATCGCAGTCGAAAACTGACGAAGCAGTATTGTCTGAGTCACCCTGCGAATCCTTACTCGTCTGATGTCTACAGGTGGCCGCCGACGTCGAATCATTGCTCACCGCTCCAAGAGAAGCTGCGGTAGCGATCTCGGGCTCTGAAACATGTTCATGCTCAGCGGTCCCAAGGCTGGGAGAGGCAGTCCCCTCAGCGGTAAACGTGGCGTCCTGGCAGTGAGCTTCAGTTTGCGTCGATGATCGCCATTGATTTAGCGGCACTTGTTGAAGCTCTTCGAAAGTAGCCCTGGTAACGACACAGCAGAAGCTGACACCGTCGAATAGACTATGGATTTGGAGACACGCATGAGGGGCAGACAGAAACGTTGTTTGAACACGCTCTGCGCCTATTCGCAAGCGACGCATCGCGCGCTTGTATTCCGTCGGATCCTTTCCATGCTTGCTCTGAAAGTCGTGCACGAAGTATGCGATCAAGACGTCAACAAACGTAGGTGCCAGTGTGGTGACATTTATCCCTTCGTCATCTCCATACTTTGGGGCTTGGATGGGACTGGACAAGTGACAGTATGAGGTTTATCAAAATGCTAGAAGAACGGATGAATATGCTTACTTTGGAGGTGGTATGTGCTTCTCCCAACTGTTCTTCGTCTCCATCCCCACCTCTGAGTATAAGTCTGAGTCTGAGACGCAAGGGATGTTGCTATCCGTAGGCGTAGGGGTATCAGCCGGTGGTTTGTTGTAAACGCTTCCAGTCCCCGTAGAAGGTTCTGGGAGCTCTGAAGCACTCGGTACGGGACGACACAGATGTTGGTGATGTTGAGACTCTGAGACAAATAGTAGCTCGCACAGCTCACAAATCAAAGCGGGGTGTGAATATTGAAAGTGCTAGTTTGATACAACTTAGCCTGATGATATTGATTGTGGCGAGCATGTCATGTACTCACGGTTGGGATATGGAAGCAGGCAGCAAAACATAGAGGGCAATTAGATATGGCATTTGTGGGCCTCTATACCATGCTCAAGTATCAGATATAACCGGTCGTATCCGAAAGATGGCTTGGCTAACCGTTGTGACCTTCGGGCTCGATTTCCCTTGAGACGTTCTGTCACTCATATGACGCACTGGCTCAGCATTCATACAATGCACCGCTTTGCAGTGCTAATAAGAAGAACTTCAAGTTGAGTCATACAACACTGTAGTTTCGTACACTGGCGTGGTTTTACTCACTTGTATCACCGTCGAACGGTCGACCCAGCGAAGATCGTCGCATCCAGAGACGGGGCAAAGCCACCCATGTTCCGCTGTCTTCATATGAGCTTTGAGCTTACTTTTACCCTTGAATGTCTGGCGGCAATCGGGGCATAACCTCTGTTTGGGTGGCATGTTGCGAAGGAACGTATACTGAGGGTCTCGTTTACGAGGGCGAGGCAGGTTACCGCTCAAGAGAGCGAGGTTTATATACTCATTCCCAGGATCCATTAACTCTGCGGCAGATTGCGCCGGGTTTTGATAGCGAAGATGACAAGGATGCGAGCTAGGAAGTACGCATCCTCCTTCCAAGTGCGCGCCTTGGAGCGAGTACCATGTCAACTCGGCAGCTACACGTCTGTACTGTTGCCAGTTACGTAAGTGAGAGCGTCACCAATGACCAAGCACCTCACCAATAGAAATAAGTAAAGACTTACTCGAGTAGATACTTGTAGTCAGCAGCACTTGATAGTCCGAAGGCTTGAAAAATGTAAGTACTGGCGATGACGTGAGTTGAGGTTGTGGCCGGGAAGTGATCATGAGTCGCATCGCCTGATTCAGAGTGCTATGACAAGCACTGGCAGTTACAAACAGAATGCTCTTTAAGTCGTGGTGTCGCGCATTCTGTTTGTAACTGGCGGGCTGGCAGTACCATTGAAGTAGGCGCAGTAAGCAGATGCTCTCAGCTCGAACAAGATGGTTGATTGCAGAGCCAACAGGTCAGCTGACTCAATACAGCATATCACGAGTGGTGTTCAATCTATGATCGCGTACAAGGGGGAAAATCAAGCGAAATGGAAGTGTCCGACACGTCTAGGGACCAGGAGCTCAGTATAGCACAGGTCACTTTTCCATTTGGAGGTGCACCAGCATAATCGCCTGACAAACGGGACACCTTAGATGTTTCGATAGTTCGCCAATTATGCAGCTATGTAGCGGAGGTTCAATACGAGATGAAACAATACGAAACGAACATGACTCGGACTCACTCATGGCAGAATAGATGACCACAAGTCGTGACTGTGGGCTGTTTAGCTCCAAGAGAGCACAGCCGGCAAAGGAGAGTGGATCCAGTACTGGATGTACTAGAGGCTGTGTAACCTTGGATGAGCACTATATTGATCGAAGCAAAAACGCGAATCGACGACGTACCACTGACATCGGATTCGGAAATCGTCGCATCCTTTTCCGGTTTGAGATTATTACCCTGGATATGCGTTTCAGCAAAGATTAGTTATGCCATCATCGATATTGAGTCGAGAACTACAGCGCTGCCAGAGACCATACATGAATTGTTGTCACTCACCGGAAGAGGGATTGAAGGACCGGGTGAGCCAACCTCCCGGGTGTTCAGGATCTTGTCGAGCTCTGAGATGCTGGACGAGCTCGAACCCAGAGTCACCTCGTTGTCGCCCACAGCATTCTATGCAGTTCAGGGCACTCGAGTATCAGCTGTTGTGTACCACTTGTGCAACAAGCTAGAACCATCACCTTCGCCTTCTTTTTTTGCGGCTCATCATCGTCGCCGTCATCCTTAGCCCTTTTCACCGCTTTCTCTTTGTGCTTCGTCTTGCTGCCGTTCGCATGCTCGTCATCGTCAGGCTTCCTGGCGGTCTCAGGTATGTCTGCGTCCGCGACATGCCCGACGTCCCACGCTTTGCGGATTTTATCTTGGTCCTCATCGCGAAGCTCGTCGAACCCGCCTAGCTTGTCTGCCTCACTATGAGACCTTTTCATGCTCGCTATTAGCTCGCTATTAGCTCGCTCGGAACACATCCCCAATGACACCAAGCACTAGAACATTGTTAGTATATAGGTTATACTTTAGAGAAGAGACCTTCACAGACAGTGGCGATGACGACTCGGCCTGGCCGCTGGCGGCCGCGAGGTATCAACACTGCACGCGTTCAATGAGATCGACGTGGCAGACAGCACCAACCACAGCACGAGCTAAAGATGTACGTACAACGTCGTATAACCCCTAGAAGCCACAACACAACCGACGCGTAACCCGCCTTTCGGAATGGGCGTACCTACATGATCAAGCGCATTCAACACGAGCTTCTGAATTAATCGGGATGGCAAACATCCTGCAGTGCGTGAACTAAGACGTACCATTACATGGCTTAGGACCTAGGAGTCAGGAATGACACAAGAAAGGTAGTGAGCATTGTGGTCGACGTCGGAAATCCAACATTGGCAAGAGCTCTGAGATATCGTGCTCACCTGTACATTTGGCGCGAGCACTGGTCGCGTACTCGACGTGATAATGATACTTGGCCCAGGATTCCTTGCTACCACCCTCTTCGGCAAACATATTGTGATACGTCCTCCACAATCCGAATAGATGAAGCTTGAGAGAACTTAAGAGAGAGGAGACTCGAGACTCGGAGAGAGGTTGTGGTTCAGAAGGGGAATACTTTGGGGCTGCCTCTCAATGTATATATACGTAAAGCCCGCTTGTTACCAGGCTCGCTTAAGCTTCATCATTCCTCGTGCGTCGCTTTCGGACTGAGCAAGTAAGCGAGGACTTCGGGCTGAATTAGCTTTGTTATCTTGACACCGTGTTGACGGCGCACGCGCTGTGTTAGCATGAAGATGTGCGGTGTACCAAGAAAGTATTGTGAGACAAATCTTAGAGTGAGGACTGGTAGGAGGGATCGTGATCGGAGCGAAGCAACCGGTTCGGTTTTTGGCGCTAATATTTGGCTTGCTTGATCGCCGGCCAAAGCCGAGCCGAACTGAGCTGCCAAAACTGAGTACACCGCCAGCCGCTGCCAGGCAACCTCAAGCTAGTATTTGGGCCTCAAGATTGAAAACAAGCTAGATTATGTAGCAGAAAGCCCAAATATACGCCCTACAGGCGATCTCATCCGGAGAGCGTCGAGACCGATGATGGCATCCTCGGGCGCATGGCCGAGAGCGTTGAGTGCAGTGTCATTGCCTTATCGGGAAGTCTTAGTCTCCTTCGCCTTAATCACTGTTTCTTCCACCATTCTCATTGTCTGCAATTTTTATCGTATCACGGTTTACGACTCTTATTCTGAGTATACATTTCGAAATTCTGAGGCCTGTGGATAAGCGACTATACTGACTATCAAGTACTCCCTCGTCATGTCCCCCCTTTTTCAATATATGTCATAGAAGTGAAATGCGAACATGATCTGTGTAAGATACGTATAAATGAGACCGCAACATTATCTTGCTAATGTAATCAGCAATGTCTGAATAAGGGACTGATTATGAGTACGTACTAATACACGAGTGTCAATCTAGATTGAGGCGAATTAGCATCGCGGTCTGACAAACGGGACAGCTCAAGTTCTTTGAAAGCTCGTTGATGATGCAACTATACCGGAGTTTATCATCTCAGTGCGACATAACTACTAGGAGAAGACGCTCACCCATGACAAAACAAATGACCACACAAAGTCGTGACCGGTTGCTTGGGATCGTCCCAGCATACCCTACAGCTGAACCGAGACGAAGTCGGAGGTGGGCTAGAAGCTGTGAATGTTCATTTATATGAGCTGCAATGATCACTGTGCGATAATAGGTCAGGGTACATACCTTGCTGCTCGAAGCTGGTCGAGTCCTCCTTCGCATGAGCCTCGGGAGCCGGCTCAATGGTAGAAACGGTCGGGGATGAAGGCGCTACACTAGCTTCTGACCGAGAATCTTCACAGATGTGACGGATGGGTGGCGATAATTGTGCTTCCGGTATTGCAAGGTCATCAATGGCCCCTTGTTCATTCTCGATATCCGAAAGATTGTCGCAATCAACAAGTGACGCGAGATCTGTACCCTCCGAAGCGTTCGATACCACATCCCAATCGTTGGCTTCTGAGGCTGGCGGCAGTTGCGTATATGGGGTCGGAGGAGTGGAGCTTATAGAGTCGTCATCATCATCGTGGGTGATGCCTTGCCTGACGATATTGACGGTGGGGAATACGCGCGCCAAGTCTGGATTATTGAGGTTGGTGGGTTCTTTGGTCGGTGTTCTAGTGCAGCCTGACGGAGGCGCAATGACACTTTCCACTACAGCTGTATTACAACGGCCGGACGTTCTCTCTTGCGTAGCCTCATGGGGCGTCGAAGTGCTACCGCAATATCAGACAGATATAAACATCATGATCGAAGGAGAAGAATGCCACGTACGGTTCTGATTGCTGCACCATGTCAGTCGAAGACGTTTCTGCCTGTTCACTAACAGTGCTTCCACTACCGCCAGGTATACCAATGGTGTAATTGATACGGGGAGTGGTGTCGATCTTTTGCGGCGCCGCAACGGCCGGGCCCGCCGCACACACGGTGTCCTTGTGGGGCGTTTCTCCCATCTTCTCGCGGGGCAGGCTTGAGATATTGTCTCGTTCACTGGCAAGCCGCTCACATGTCGCGCAGAGGTATGATAGGCGATAATTTCCTGAATACTTGAGTGGGATAGGTGAGCGTTGTGGGCAGAGATATGTGGCACTTGTCGTTACGTACGTCCTGTACTACTCTGGCAGTCAAACAGGGAAGTCCACATGTCTCACACAGGCTGCGAGTTTCTGTCAGCGGCTACGTACAGCCCACGCGACGTCAGCCTAGCGGTGACGATTGTGTGCAAGTCCATCAGCACCCACCTCCATCATTCCAGTAGCATAATACGGGTTTGGTAGGACTGTGCTGACAAATAAGTGCGATCAGCTGCGAGAGAAATCAGTCAGATGGTAAAAGAGTCTCACATCGAAGGTAGAGGATTTGGCCGCAGAGCATTAGCCGAGAGAGCATTATATACCGCTTGAGGTCCTGGAACCAGGGGTTGATATAAATCAGAGTCAATCAGCGCCGTATTTCGCACGTCAAAGAGCTGACCGTGCTTACCGATATAACCGGTACAGGGTGCAGAAGCTGCTACTGTTGCTGGAAGAGGTTTCACTGCTTTATTTCCGTGGAAATTTCTGCGATGCTACAAAAGACGGCATATTCATTATGCAGGCTCCCGACATAGATCATGATTGACTCGCCTTGTTAAGCCCCTTGACTTTCGCCCAAGGACCACAGTTACTCTTACAGGTAGAGCAAGTCCATCCGTGCCCTTTTGACTTCATGTGGTTATTCAAGCTTTTATTCTTCGAAAACGTTTCCGAGCAATGAGGGCAGTTTTTGGGTTTGGCCATGCTAGAGTTGAAAATTTTGACTACTGCACAAGAGGGAGGGGGGCTCAGAGGCGTCGCTAAGTCCGCGACCAAGCGACAGGTCGACCCCTGTCAATCACGTATGAGTATATACAATCCCCGATAGAGTTTGATATATGTCATCGCCTGCAATGACGAAATTAAATCATATTACACTTCCAAAAGGACTGTTCACTTGCCTGGAGTCGTATACGAGATCCAGCACGGAACTCAGATGGTATTCGGCGCTGAGTGTTAAGTTGCGAGAGTTGCCAATTCAGCGGTCAGCTGTCACCAGTTGCCAATAGAGCAGAGACACTACATCACCATATGATAGAGTACCGAAACGCTAATCGGGAAGAGTTGCCACTCAAAGAGGGATGTTAATACTCAGTTCGACGTGACGCCGTCCGGGCAGAACGTTGCCTATAAGCGCCGATACAAATACCAGCAAATGAAGACCGCAAGGCGTAGCCGACGTCCCTTCAACATTCCAGTCGGCCTACGTGGTGGGGAGATATGCAAATGACGATCCAGTCTCGACAACCGAAACAAACGCTATATCAACGATAGCCCGATAATTATGACACCGCCTACTGCTAACAGACTCGATCAACCTCAGTCCACAAAAAGGCGGACAAGCATGACAGTTCTGCAAACCGGACACTGCAGATTCTTCGAGATCTCGGCCACGATACAACTTCACAAAGGGCACGTGTAAGTAGATATTTGGGATAATTAAAGCATGAAGCATACCTCCGACAGAATAGGTGACCGCACATCGTCACAGTGGGTTCGACAGGATTCTCATTGCACGCCCGACATTGGAACCGAATAGAAGGAGCCTTCGCCGACTCCCGCGGAGGCGATTGACTGTGCAGGCCGTTTGATGCCTCAAAGTATCCTTGATCAGGCTCTTCACTAGCCGCTGTCGACGTCGTGGCAAAATCTGATAACAATATCACACATGTTTAATATCACGCCGGCGACGATCGTCATAATGTTAATGAACACTCACCAGGTGCTGTCACCGTGGTTCTCGCCTGGCTCTGCATCGCGCTTACTTCTTCTCTGTAGGTGACCATGCTCTCTTCTGTTCGTGTCAAACTCACGGTAGTCGCGCTAGCTGAGACGCCCGTGCCAGTGTCTTCCCCCACATGTATGATGCGTGGGTTTGGCACACCTTCGTCCGACAGAGTGGGCGTTGACGGCTGCCTTGGGCTTGCAGGGGCAAACGAGAACCTGGGAGGCATTTCCGGACTTTGTTCGGCTGAAGCAGAAGCAGTACTGTTCGGAGACTCGGTCCTTTTCCCCTTCATGCTCTGCGAGAGGGTGAACAGCAGGCTATGTGCCGACCCAGGCGAGGCCACACTTGAACTCTCCGGCGCGGGCGAGTTACCCGTTGGATGTCTGTAGGCGGTGTACAAAGACAGACGAGAAATCGCGCGGCTGGGTGATGGTACGCGTGTGGCGGAGTGGTACGAGGTCGAAGCTGTTGAGGCAGATCTGGAGGATAATGGGGAGGCGGTGGTGACTTGCGTTGTGTCAACAGTCTGTACAAGAACCGGGCTCTCGCTTTCACTGGATATCAAACGTGGAAGGTACATCGATTTTAATAGAGACTGCGAATGAAAGAGAATGCATACCTTCTCTGAGACTCTTCTGGCTGCTCTTGAGGGCTGTCAGAGCGAGTATCCTGCTCCTCACTAGATGCGCTATTGAGGTGGACATTCGTCCAAGGCTCCGGAGACGCCACAATTTCATTGAGTATAACTGGCTTCACCTCAGGAGCAGTAAACACAGTCGGAGCCACCGGGGCAGATGACGCTCGAAGCAGCTTCGGTACCGAAGGTACGTACGCAGATGCGACTTGTACAACCTACATATGCATGCGTTCTTCATGAGTCGTCGGTCCTCAAGAAAAACATGCAACAGTATTGACTTACCGAGTCGCTAGATACGTCCGAGTAATATCCTTCCTCTGCCTTGGACAGGGTCAAGGGCATCGTATGACCTGCACGAGGAACGATACGTTCTGGCTTTGTGATAGTGCCTCTGTCGACGCCCTTCCCCTTGACATCGTCCAAGGGCGACCCTGCCGACGACTCTGAATGAAAAGGGTCTTCGTCTTCGTCCCACTCTGGCACAGTCGCCAGAGTCGTGACACGGTGACTCTCATTATGCTAAGCAGAGAAAGAGTAGTCAGAGTTGAACGTTGAATAAGGGTATAATGACGAGATCAAGTACCTGCTCATATTCTTCGGCACTCATAAACTCGCGCTCGCAGTCCTCACAGGCGGACCCGACTTCCGGGCTACTCGGTGCATGTTTCTCCTCAATATGCTTACATACCACATAGAATCAGTCAAAGTCACCGTCATCGATACAATGGAGTAGCTCTCACCAAATGAAACTCCAAATCGCCTCTAAATCCCAGCCCACATGGGCTACACGTTGGGTGAGCGTCATGCTCCCAGTAGTGCGTCAAGAGCTCCCCGACACTCTGGAAGGCCAGGCCGCACGTGTAGCAGCACAACTCTGGGTGCACTGCGACAAGATGCTACAAATAAAACGTGAGTACATGCAGAAGGAAGGATATCGAAACGCAGTCCCTTACCTTCTTCACGTCCTCCTCGCTACTCTCCAAAGCCGAGCAGACGGGACAGCTCCACATAGGCCTGGGAGGAGGTGGGGGAGGCGGTGGAGTGACTGGCTTCGAACATTCTGCCTGGTGTTTCGCCCAATCCTCGAGGTATGCATACTTCTTGCATTTCTGACAATAGACCATCGGATGCGCCGACTTTCTATGCTAAACCGTCCCGCGAAAAATGCCAAGGTTAACCTTCGGACGAGCTGCTAGAGGACCATAGTTCGGTAGAACACACCTCTTCCAAGACCGCATGATTCTCGAACCCCTTCCCACACTTCAGGCACTTGGGGTGCCATCTGGTCTCACCACGCTCATAATGCAACTGCAAGTTCTGGGCGTCACCGTAGCTTGTCTTGCATGCCTTGCACCACCCCTCGTCAACCGCCTGGCTGGGAGGAGTCAGCACGATGGCCTGAGCACTAATGGGTGAAGGTTTGTAGGCGGGAGTGGCGGGGGTACTCTTTTGCTGGAGTGCTGGCATCTGAGCCTTTGTCCGATGGGTCTTGTTATCCCTAGCATGTTGTGCGTACGCAGCTTCATTCTTGAACTGTTTACCATCGCATATGCGACAGATGACTATAGTCATGGTCGTCAGCGCACGACCTGGTAAGTATGTAGCAGGAGCAGAAGAAAGAAGTAATAAAGAGTTCATACCTCGAAGCTGTATTTGAGAGAAGAGACCGCGCGGCTACCACGAGGAGACCACTCTTCTTCGTCTGCCTGGAATGCCGCGGCAGAGCACAAAGAGAACCCACCACCTGATCGTTTGGGTAGGAATGTGTGGAAAGTGAGTTTCCCTTTAATGAATGAAGTTCGGGAAGCAGCTGCGTGTTTATGTTAGTGTGTAAAGCGCGCGTTCAAGGCACACCGGTCAACCTTCGACATTCAGCCATCCAGCCTCCGCAAGTGCTGTCCATAATAGTTACGGAACCATGAACCATGAAGAGGGAATAGTCCATAAAGTGTGAATGATATCCCGGAATTACGAGTCCAAAAGTTATGTTACAGTTATATCTGAAACACGGATTCGTAAATGGGAGATATATGGGACGCAAAGAAACTTACGACATTCCGACTCAGGATTCAATCGCGCGAGTTCTAATCCCAGAACCACTTAAAGGCCTCCTCAAAGGCAGCCTTCCCATCCTTCTCGACAACATCCTGGACGCTGCCCGTCAGTACCAGTAGCCGCTTCACGAGAGGAAGAGCCTCACCCCATGGCACGGGATAATTCGAGTGAAGTCCCATCCACGTACCACCTTGAGATCGCGTTTCATTGCTCTAAAGTATGGTGAGTAATGCAGCGTGGTAAAAGGGAAGTCACCGTATCGTACTCTTTATCCTTGGCAATCGCCCAAGTCATCCGCTTGTGAAGCGCGGTATGCGGATTCATACGGCTGCTAAGTAAAGGAACCGTGCCAGACTCCGTCGACTTAGAGTACTATTCGATTCCCCCTTTAAGTAAACCACTAATGTTCATGATGATAGAGCACGTACTTGTTCCGTGGGAGGCAAGTTGAACATAAGATCAGCTTCCAGTAGGGTCTTGGAATCCTTGTGAAGGAAAGCGACCTCTTTATTCTGATGGCCAGGAAAGTATCTGTTGGGGATTAAATATACACCTCAAATCAGAAGCTCCCCAAATACGTACTGGTGCTCAATCTAGCAGGATTATAAGTGAGCATAGACAACGAGAGAAAAGCGAGCGCTTACTTCGTCCTCGAAGCCATACTTTGTGCTCGGTTCATCTTTTCCCCAAGCTTGCAACGAAAAATAACATGTCAATTATAATTCCCACTGTGTCATGCGGCATATACGCACCTCCGTCAAAATTAACATCAGGGGTACTCTGCTGAACCGTGCTGATGGCATCCTGCGGCGCAATGAGCTTTGCCTCCGGGTACTGTTTCTTGAATTGTGCTTTACGCGACGTTCTATCAGGTACGAGTTACGACACTATTTGTTGGACATACCAAGGAACATGTGGTGCACGGCGTCGGCACCGACGATGTATCTTTCGCAAAGGTTGGAAACGATTTCCATGCGAAGCAATTGATTGCTTACCTGACGGGCCCAAGCTCTTGTAGCTTGCTTCTAGTCTCATCATCCAACGGCGTTGAAGCGAGCACCCAAACTCCCCCCGTCTTCAACTTGATAGCGGTCGAGCGACCACCGATTGGAAACAGGCCAAATCGTGCAAACGGACTAGGCAGGGATCAACGTAAGATGCTGATCTTGCATTGAGGATGCAAATTGTAGGTCATACCGAGAGAAGGTCCACACGTCTCGCGTGACCTACCAGTCTTCGTTAGAATACTTAAACAATGTTGATGTTTCCACGTAAACATGCCCACCTCACGAATTACAGTCGAAGACTCAGACATGATTATGTGGTAAGTCTTGGTGTTGTTTTTCTTTTGTTTCAATATCTTCGAGGGTCGAGGAAGAACAGAAGAAAGAGGACATGGCTATGGCGGCTGCGAAGGAAGCTTAAGTCTGAGATATCCCAGGCAGTAGACGCGCCGCGACGAAGTGATGACGTCGACGCTGCGAATGCGGGAACGATCGCGTGCGGCATGTGCAACCAATCATGGTTCTTCATTTGTAGCGGCGCTTGAGGCACACTGCTAGCCGACTCCGCGACTCTGATTCGGACAGTGGTTCAGTAATTAATTCAAGCTTCATCTCGCATTCCCCTCTTCGAGACATCGACGCTTTCACTCGCTCCGAATTCCTCCAAGATAAAAACCTATCTAAGTATGCTTCAAAAGGGGAACCGTTACTTTTACCTTGCTCAATCCTCGCGAACACTGACGAGAATGCACGCTCGCCACTGCGCAAAAGTCCCTGTGCAGGGTTCTGGCGAACTACGCGGCAGGGTCCTGTTCATCCAGGATGTAGCATCTACGACGTGGGTATTGAGTACTTAATCATATGATAATGCTAATTTAATCTGCAGGATGAAGGCATTTATCTATTACCTTTATACAGGAGAAGTGAACTTCGCACCCTTGAGTTCATGGCCCAATTATCCGCCGTCGGTGTCAACAGGTTCAACGACAGCGCCTCAGGTGGTTACGAGAGTCCCCGAGGCACCGTTATGCTCTCCCAAGTCAATGTACAGGCTCGCAGATAAGGTGAGAGATATGAATCCCGTGTTACTTATATCTCTATGTGAGTTGACGGTGTCTCTAGTACGGAATTGCGGATCTCAAAGAAAAAGCCAGGATGGATATCAAGGCGAAGCTGCGCAACGACAATATTGTGCAAGAGCTTCGTACCTCCTTCACGTCAACGTATGTCCTCACTTTCCATTTCTGAAAGAATTCCATTCATAGAATTTATATCTCGCTATGTAGCTACGACGACATCCGGAACATGGAAGTGGAGTATGCCTGTGAACATTCTCGCTTATTGGCCATCCTTCCAGCGCTATCAGACTGGATCAAAGAATCACCGCGGAGCGACAATCCAAGATCGTCTAATACGTTGGCCGCGGTTTTTGAGAGAACTGTGACGGTATTGCACTCAACAGCGACACGGGTAGTGACACAAGTCACGACACAGGCACCCTTGGTAGTAGCACGGCCACTCTCTATACCGAGCCAGGCTCCAATGTTGACACTCACCCCCATTACTACGAGTGTTCGTCCTCGTCACCGCGATAGTATTTTCTTGAGTCACGGTTCATAACCTCATGTCTCATCAAGTTGACGGCGCAAAATCCTCTGCCATTCCCTACTACGGATGTAATGTTTATGGAAGAAACCCCCTGTGTTACATGATTAGGTACAACCTTTTTGGCACCCATATTACTTTCCGTTATGCATTGTGATATGCCTTCATGTCACTCTTCGAAACCTGCAGGGTAAGTTCCTTTCCAAATTCCAGTCGCACGCTCTATTCATTGCTGAACTTACAATACTTCCTTTCTTGCACAGGCATATCATGGTTTTTGGCATGCCGTGGTAAATATCATCTCATGACACAACACGAGGCAGAGCTGCTCTTCTTCAGCCGCCGACAACCCGGTGCATAAAGACCTGTGCTCGCACCAGCACTTTCATCCTTCGTCTTCGCCTTCATCAGACAGATCCGATATGGCCTCTCCTGCTAAAACTATACGAAGTCCCGCCGGATTTAGGCAATTCTCCTTGGAGGAGCTCAACACTCTGACAAAACCGGATATTTTACAACTTGCCCTCCAACAATCTCTGCAGAGCGGACCGTTCAATGACACAAAAATATGGGCATTCTCTCGTAGACGCAGAAATGGTCTTGTTGATCGGCC
Organism: Irpex sp. M6601; assembly: GCA_037039805.1. NCBI lineage: Eukaryota > Fungi > Basidiomycota > Agaricomycetes > Polyporales > Irpicaceae > Irpex > Irpex sp. M6601. The sequence continues at coordinate 676 of JAXQGN010000022.1, read as the reverse complement.
GCTCGCTCTTTATACGAACAGTCTCGTGTTGCGAGCCAATTCAACGCATTTCGATGCGTGTAAGCCTAAATTCTAGAGAGACTAACTCACGTGTATTGAGTCGTTTTCAGTGTTCAACTCTGGCTTTAGCGAGGCGAAATTGACTTCGGTACAAGACCCCCTTCCGACTGACAAGCATAGTTCTACGTCAGAATACGATTACCAGTCCTATATATTACAATCTAAGAATGATATTTTTACTATAAGGGTCTGCAGTAAGAATGTTCACGATATAATAGGCAATACTCACCAAGTTCTCATTTTTCTCGGCCTGGCGCGCCCGAGAGACATCATACTGAATGACTACCGACATCAAATTGTTACCATAGACATCGTAAGGGATATCAGCCCGTAGGGGGTGTCCGGCGCCTTTGGATATCGTGATCGTCGCGCGGAGTACCCCCGCACTTGCCTTATAGGGCAATGGCCAGTAACTTATCTCCCGCAACGTCTCCGGACCCGCGCTCGCTGTCCCCGACGATGAGCACATCCTGTGAGTATCTCCCTTGGTTCCCCTTCGTTTTTCTTGATTCTTTTTTTGCAGTAGGGGTAATCATAGTTGTAGAGTACGATTATGACGTCCGATCAATATAATATACGCTAGATCTTGTATGAGAGCCTGATCTATGAGTGGCCA
>JAXQGN010000219.1:0-47431 GCA_037039805.1 Irpex sp. M6601 | reverse complement strand
GTTGCTGCACGGGGCATGATGGGGCGCTGCAGTCGAAGATAGACACGTACGAGCGCTTCATTGGCGCCATCGTATTACACGCCCAGCCGAAAAAGTTATCAGGCGGATAAAAGCGCGAGTTATAGCGCGGTGATAGTCGAGGGTTATACTGTGAACATGTGTCAGATAATCGGCGTATAAATTAATGCGTTACCATACGGATATCACCACAACGATATCTTGACGGTATCAAACGCACCTAACCGTGAATTATAAAGGAAATATACTGCGGTGATCCGGAGTATAACGACGAGATAAATTTTGTGGATATCCTGTTGATATCCCGAGTACGATATCCGTCAGATATACGCGGCTCAGATGTCCGGGGAATATCCTAAGGATATGGTGCGTATATCGTCGGCGGCACCTAAGGCTGATCGCACAAGTTCACCCAAGTCCACAAACGCCTAAGTACCTTCAAGTTAGGCGCGTTAACTTAAGTATGTTCGTTTCTTACCTCTTCCACGTCACTCGCGCGAAGGCCCCTCGCGCATTCTAAGTCTAACACTCTCCGTTCTCCGTCTCTATCGCCGTTCATCAACACCACTTAAGCCACGACCTTTATCCATCCCGACCTTTAGGTCGTTGCTTGCTTCGTCACGCCCCAAGCCTCGGCCTCTAATGCTACTCCCACTGGAACCCTCCCAACCATTCCTGCCACCGCTCGATCAATGCAAGACGGCTTCGATAGCGATGCTTGGCGAACGAGGTGACTAGGCACTCACAGGTGTAAACTTTCACGTATGTTGACTTAAACTTGTATGACGTGCATCATGCCACTCACTTAAACGAATGGCCTCCAATGCGTAGCATGTCCTATAGAGTGTACAACCGTCCATACCACCCTGCATCCCCATGCAAGTCTTGCACGCACCACCTGCATACAGCACCCGGCTCGCTCTAAATCTCATTGTTGAGATACGGTGAGCTGGCAGCAGTCTATCCGGGATTACTGACGTCGTTCAAGGCTTCAAGCTTCAGGCCTCAAGCTTCAAGCCTACATCATTGCCACCCGCCCACCCGCCGCCGTGCGCAGTGGCACTGCGCATATACAATCACCTCGCCGCCGTCACATATCGCCCACCTCCCGACTGCTTCACACGCTGTCCGCACCCTGTTTTTCCTGGACTCCTGTCAAGTATTATTGTATATAGCTCGTAGTATTATACATATTATTTACATTTTGGTTGGTTACAAAGGCCTATGGCCGCCGTCTCGCCTGTCAAACATCGACCGGAGTGCAATGCTCAATGCGATAGGTAAACCACGTGCATCATGCAGTCATCCTGGGTATAGAGCGCGTTCCGATTTCACAGTGATATCCTCCAGGCTGATACGGTTGGTATACATTGAGTATAACACCACGTCATACATACGATATACTCCGTATAGATTTGTCGGATATCCTCAGTATACCGTACACGCCAACATCTCAAGTATATACGGCGAAAGATAACCGGCCGATATCGTACGTGTAAGTGGGAGATATCCCCGGACCGGTATCCTCCATATGTCTGTTTCGCCTGGGCGTGTAGAATACTTGGAGAAGGCACACTCACTTTTCGATATTTGGTATCCGTGTTGCCTATGTATGTCCAACAAAAGCTGTCAGTGACATCGCCGGCTTCACACACCGCTCATATGCCACAGACAGATATATCATCTGTACGTGAACCTGTTGTCCTCCGGTATGCCTGACGGATCATCTTACTCCTTTAGCAGCGACGCCCATTACATGAGCAGCAGTGTGGACCTGACGTCTCTGACTCCAGGTCTCGTAATTGTACATACTGTATTCGAGAGTCAGTTGATTTCATGCCAAGTTCGACAGATTGTAGACAGCAACTGACCTACATTTCCACTCGCAAGGGAGCTCGATGCGAGTGGTACAAGTTTAAAGGCGCGCGAAGTGAAGGGCAGCGGATCAAAATGAACCTTCATGATGATGGCGGCAGAGTTTCGGCGCAAACGACTTGAACGGTGACGACGACGTGGAAGGACGTGGAGGTCAGAGGCAACGTACGAATTAGAAGGCGCCGTAAGGACAGAGAATATTACCTTGCTCTCCTTTGCTAACAGTGTTTTCCAGATAGCTCGGTCAATCCGACACAACCGTGACACGAAGGAGTGTTGTACTGGGCAGCATACGCGCTCTTGTACTCTACTTACTCTACGCTCGGCATTGGCCCACTGGCAGATATTCTGTCGCTGAAACTTCAATAATCAGCCATGCCCCGCATATCAACAGCCCTCGCCCTTCTCGTCCCCCTCGTCGCCATCTTCTTCGTCCTCCGCTCCTCCGCCTTCGCGCGCGTCCAACTCTCCTCGTGGCCTTTCGCCTTCCACCCCGACGAACCCACCCAAGATGCTGCTCAAGCTCACCTGCAAAGACCATTTGAATCCTCTGACCCTCCTTCTCATGATCACTCGCATAAGGCTCATCAGCACTTGAACGCGAATGTTGGAGACAAGGCGGCAGGAAAGGGAGGGTTTACGAGGCGGATTGTAGCAGTGGGAGATCTGCATGGAGACCTTGGGAACGCGTACAAGGTGCTGCATATGGCGGGGGTCGTTGATGAGGAGGGCGCGTGGTCGGGCGGAGTGGACTTTTTCGTGCAGACGGGGGACATCATTGACAGGTCAGTCCGTAACATGCAGAGTAGTAGGGTATATGCTATAAATGTACTGATGACGGGTTGCAGGGGGGACGACACGATCAAGTTGTATGCGCTCATGGACTCATTGAGGGAGCAGGCACCACAGAAGGGAGGAACAGTGCTGACGCATTTGGGTAACCATGAATGGATGAACGTGATTGGCGACTGGCGGTACGTTCCTTTCACCTTGGCTGTCTTCTTTGTGACAGCATCAAGCCATGTCTACACAGATACGTCCACCAAACTGAAATTGCTACCTTTGGGACCTCCGAAAAACGCATGAGAAGACTTATGACAGGGCGCATAGGTAAAAGCTGGGCGGCGAACTATACCACCACCTCTCGTCTTCCCTTGCACCCCTCCCTTGGTCTTCCCAACACGGACTATGACCCCACGGACGATTCACCTCTCTCACACGCGGCCGTCTCGTTCGTACACGGAGGGCTAGCGCCCAACTATCCCGACCTTACCCCCTTCCCTTCAAAGATTAACCAGCTGGGCGACTCGCTGCTTTATAAGCTGCAACATAGGAACCCGCCTCCTGCGCCGCACCCACCTCACGCGTACCCAGGTCTTCCGGCAGACGCGACACAAGCAGAACAGCAGCTGTATGGTACTAATGGGCCGTTGTGGTATCGCGGATGGGCACTCGAGCCTGAGGAGAAGGTGTGCACAGTAGTAGACGACGTCTTACAAAGGACGGGGACAAGACGCATGATTATGGGACACACGCCGAACTTCGAGGTGAGCTATTTCCAGGAGCCACCCACGACAGCGAGTCTAAACTTGATTTGTCATAGAAAATTGTATCACGGTGTGGAGGAAAGATTGTCATTATTGACACCGGTATGTCCGTTTTGCATGGAACGATGATATCATGGGGCTGACTGCTTCTACTTTACCTATTGGGGCAGGTATCTCACACGCGTACGGAGGCGTGCTGTCGGCGCTGTCAATCGAATACAGCCTCACGCCTGAAGAAGGTTCGAGCAAGAGCGATCAGAAAGAGAAACGATGGAAGGAACGGGAGGTGGTGAGCGCAGTATACGAGGACCACAGAGAGGTGCTCGCGACGTCTGAGCGAGAGGTTGTTGGCGACTTCTAAGTATCCTAAAGTTGTAAGTTATTGGATTGACTGTAATTTATTGTGTAGCATTAATCCTTGCAGACGGAGGACGCGGCTGAGCACAGCTAGAGGTATGACGTCACCTGGCGCTTATTCAATTGATCGAGGATGACGGGCAGTGACGCGGGGATCATCGCTCCATCCTCGTTAGTCCATTCCGAACCCCACTCACGAAAGCTCTTATAGTCCTTCCGATGCCAGCCATTCATCACAATATTCTTTCGACCTCCTCTTACCATCATCTCTATTCTACCCCAGTATATGGCCAGTTACAGGCCCACTTATATCGACTACACACCCACCAGCGAGAAAAGTGTCTACTTCGACGCTCCCATCATGCACATCTTTTCCAAGAAAAAGGACGCTGCGGCTGACAATGTTGACGACGGCGGGGACATGGGCGACGCCGCTGGTTTCGTTGCTCCCAGTCCCAAGCGCAACAGCAGGATCCGCTCGACTACCTCGTTGAGCAACCTCCAGTCAACCGAGAGACCGGACGAGGACAACAGATCTGCTTCTGCGGCTGTGCCAGGCCATCTCCCTCCTCCTGCAGTCTCTTTCCCTGAGCCCATGAATAAGGCCCCACGCCTCACTACGCCTGCGCTTCTGGACGCCGAGCGTGGCGAGCACGAGGATGCCGTGCCTGCGCAGGTGCCGCAACCTACGTCCCGGTTCATCGAAGACCCGACTATGGCTTCCACGGCGCAGGAACGTAAACGTACGGGATCCTTGCGCTCCACGGACTTTGCGTCTCTATCTTCCCCCACCATGCAGTCTCCTACCAAGAGCAACAATAACACCCTGAAGAAGTCGAATTCGAACGCGAAGTTGCAGAAGAGACGGGAAGGCTCTGTGTCGTCAGCCACTACTCGTACGGACCCCGATTCTGGATACGACTCACCCACCTCGCCCAAGAAGCGTTTGTCATCGCTGAGGAAGGACAACGTTCTAGAGGATCAGGAGATCGAGCCCGTGCCTGTCGTGTGGGCAAACGGTGCTCAGCCTCAGCAGCCCGAGACCGACGACGAGGACGACGCAGGACATCGCCAGTACGATCGCACTCCACGAAGCCGTAGTGTCCTCAGTCATACTCAAGGGGATGGAGCGAACGTTCGTCGTTCGCAGTCCATGCGCTCCTACCGCACTGGCCGCGATGATCAAGCCAGTATCCGTACGACTCCTTCTCGGGCCAGTGCTCGAAGGAAGAGCCTGAGCGGTGGTACCTTCGCGAACGGTCCGGGCACGATTGGTCCGAATGCAAAGGCTGACGAGGCGGAGACGAAATTATTCAGGGCCAGAAGTGTTCATGCGGAAGCAGGATTGACGAAGAAGGAGAAAGTAAAATTGGGAAAAGTCGAGAGTAAGCTCCTCCGTGATTATTCGATTTATTATTTGAATACTGACTATTACTTCGATTGCAGTCAAGGAGGGCAAGCGAATGGCCAAAGTGATTAAACAAGAGGCCAAGATCGAGAAGAAGGTCCTCGAGCAATCCGTGCGCGACCTCGCCGAGTTGCAGAAGATCCAAAAGTACGCGGTCAAGGAGGAAGCGAAGACCAACGCGGCGTACGCGCAGGCTCTCAAAGTGTTCCACAAGGAGGAGTTGGCGTTCCTGGCGGCGCGGGCCAAGTTCGAGCGCGCTCAGGCGGATTTGCAGTGTTATGAGGATGCGAGGGAGGCGGCGAGGGATCATGCGAGAGACGCGACGGAGATGCTGCAGGAGAAGAATCGCGAGATTGAGTGGTTGAGGGCGCAGAAGCATGCTGACGATGTGAGTAATTCTGTTCTTTTGGTGGTGAGACATGTGTACTGACGTTTCTTTTTAGCGCGAGAGGGAGCTGAAGTTGCGGCAGTTGGCGGGCAAGGCTCTCTGAAGCTCCGCCACCGATCCTTGCTTAGTGATACCCCTTACCGTTGTACATCCTCCGCATTCTGATCCATTTTCTCTCGTCTGTTCTGTATAATACCCATCGATTGCTGTAGCATATTGTTCAAGTCTCCTATTCAATTCATATAATTGCGGTACAACGAACGATAGGTTTATGTTGATTCGCTGTATCATGTTCGTCGATGTGCAAGGCAAGCTCGACGCCGTTCGCGATGAGGAGTCCTTCAAGTTCAGCCCTTGGAGCTCAGAGGCATGCCGATGATTTTGATCCGTTATCCTACACCGTTCGCCAGTGCGCGCCAATCGAAATAACAGTAGGCTGCCGCACTTTCACTGAGCAGTCGATTTCCATCATGACTTGTACGACTAATTAAACGACTCCTTTGCGAGCGAACAGTATAGGTCAGCGAACAACCGTAATCCGTCAAATTTGGAATGAAATTAACTGACTCCCGAGTATAAGTATGCACAGTAACAAGACTTGCTATCGGAGACGTCGCCGTCCGAGCCAGGCCCACATCGCTGCTCAAGTGATGGAATATAATGGAATTGCTTACACAAGAGTAAGATGATATTGTCAGGCATGCCGGAGAACAACGGGGTTTCGCACAGATGATACATCTGTCTGTGGTATATGAGCGGCGTGTGAAGCACTGAGTCCTTCGACCTAGTTTGACAGCATGTTACTGGCAGTTTTTGTTGCAGGTGGGCACAGAGGATAGAATCCGAAGACTGGGAGCTACTTCTCATATCAGTCTTGTTGCTACATGTTCTATGGCACCTTAGAGTTAATCAGTTCACATCAGCAACGGGATGGATACGAGGGTCGTCTTTATGTTCACGGAACACGAAATAGAGGCCCTACAGTGAGTGTTCACTTCCAGGTACTTGATCCAGTAACACTTGACATGACAAACCTTCTCGCCACTATATCACGAACGCTGCTGGTACTAGTAGCCCAGTATGCCGTTGGCTCCTACTTATGCTTTGATTTCGCAGATATAGATTACCTACATTGAATCAGTGGCGGCAAGATGACACAGAGCAACTCGCAGTGCAGCGATACATAACTGCAAGAGCAGCGGAGCATTGGTGTGGGTACGTGTATCTTCATTTCTCTTCCCCTCTCCCTCAGGCGACTCGAGCCAGATGCCCAAGATATTCTCGCAAACACTATCAATAGTCTCCGGGACCCGCGAGGAGCAGCTCTGTCGAGTGCTCCATATCATTCTTAAGCTCAAGATGGCCAAGCGGAAATGTTGGGTGACGACGACATTTATTGGCCTGTTCGGATGGATTTCAGGAACTCGTCATCGTTAAACATGGCCGGAGCACGTCTCCTCCGTAAGTTACACACTACATATCCAAAAACTACAACTTGAGGACGGCATTAATACAGCTCCTTCATCTTTGAGTGTCACTACCATATCAATAACAGATTTCTTCAATACCACGAAGTTCTCTGGCCTGGACCTGAACGGCCTGCCCTGGATTATCCTTGCTACTTCCACAATTCCAGTGGTGGACGCTCTGAAAACGAGGGGCGGCCTTTTCGAGATAAATCCCGGCATGGCTTGGTATAATGAGTCGCCAAATGGCATTTTATCCGATGCGAACACGAAGGGTAAGTGCGTATGGCTATCGTTGATCACCTTCATGTAATGATATGTAGTGTTTCAGTGGAATCAATACAGATGTTCATGTGCAACATATCTACGATCAACACCACCGTGTCCGTGGACGCCATCACCAGGCAGCCCGTCCCAAATGTCACTCCATCGGAAACTCCTATGTTTTGGGAGGAATGGTCGATGCAGGACTACCCGATGGTTGTTCAAGATCTATTAACCAGTGATGTAAGTGCAGACCAACGGTTTATCACTACGATTATTGCAGAATGTCTTCTGTGACAACACTGAATTACTCTTGTTTAGCTCGCCGGAGCGTTCGGCGAAGCCCCAGGTGCCAGCCACACAGCAGTTATCAACTTGAACGATATCGTCGGTGTTCCATACAATACTTCTAGTTTGGAATTTATAGGCAACACATCGTATAATCCACTCCCACTGCCCCGCTATTATTCTGTGATAGATCAGTGCGTACCTAGAGTCACTATCACGTCGTGTACAATTCTCTCTAACGTGAGATATACGAATTCCTCACTGCAGATTCCTTATTCAAGACTTGAATCTTAGTGCAGCCGCACCCCACCCACCTTCGAGCATCCTGCTCTCAGACTTCCAACGTAGTCTAGGGAAGGCTATGGCAGCCATTGTCTGGTATGGTGAGTGCCATCCCATGACCAGGACTTCAACTGTACCGCTGCGTGGAGGACTAGTATGGGATTAATTCAATTATAGATAGGAATGGGGATCACTCTTCCATGTTTTCATACGGTGACCCTGCCTTGGGCCATACCAATGAAGCACGTATCGGACAGGCTATGATGGAGGTCCTCACTCTCAGGATACGTCTCAACGTGAGCATCCGTGGTGTCATTTTCGCGCAGTAGCATGCTGACTGGCAACGACTTCGCTGACACAGTTCAACATTATTGCTGTACGTTTCAGAATTGTCTATTTTAGTTGTTACCTACCTTTCCTTATACTATTTCACAGTTAGCAGTCGGTTTGGGAGTTTCTTGTCTTTTGTTTGCGCTTACGTTTCCTCTCTCGGGTGGCCTCAAACGACACGAAATCACGAACGACCTAGATGCAGCTGGTATTCTGCAGCTGACTTGGCTTCTCGGAAATGAAAGTCGTTTCGCCGGAATTCGTCGACCGGACCGTCAAGAGCTACGCCAAGCCGGTCTATTCGACGTGCAGGTGAGCACCTGGGCGGAGCAGAAATTTGGTCGCAACAAGAGCGACTTTGATTCCTTGGAGGATATCGCATTGAACAGCTCCCACGCAGGCTATGATGAAGTGTAATACTTGTAGTAAGAGTTGGCCGTCAAACGTTACCGAGTCGATAACCGAGAATCCAGCTGGTCGTGGCCTCTTCTCTTACTGATCTTTGACGTTCTTGAACACCGATAGACTACGGAGTTTACCAAAGCTGTGAGGGCAAAGGGTGTCCGGCTTATCAGCTGCCAAGTATGCCCATCAATACCACTATCGATATGTACAAAACGAGACCGATATGCTTGCTGGTTATTTCCACTACTCAGCACTAACTGGCAGTACTTATTCTGTTAGTTCAGGACACGACAGATGGATGGAATGGTGATGAGAGTGTGCATCGCAGTACTTCACTCCGGTATGGGAGGCACGTCGACGTCATCCAAATACCATGCGACTGTCGCGGGTGTGATTCGTTAGAAACTAGTCACCGTCCAACATAAATATATCAACTCACGATCCCCAGTCATATTTCTCTCGTTCACAGTCTGTCCATCACCGAGCCAGAAAAGCCTGTTCGATGTCTCATCAGCTTGTGCGTATTCGTAATCTTCCCATCTAGGGTGCTCCAAAGCACTTATAGCGTGAAGGTTGCTACCTGTCGATGTAGATAGATGTCTAGTGGTCAACCAGAATGGCGTGAATCCAAGGAAAGTACCTGGCCAAAGCCCCACTATTGTACCATCCTTCGCAGTATACCAGGTCTTGCACTTGTCCATATACACAGTCTGTCCGTGATTTATGTCAATGAACCTTCTACTGTCTTGATTTGTCCAAAACCAGATGTCCACAGACCTTAGGAAAATAATGCTATAATTTCAAACGTCAAACTTGTTATATCGAGATGAATATGGACAAATTTCGTACCCTCATGTGTTGCATCCAATCACGAGTCGCGTCCGGCTTCGGCACCATACTCTTTAGTCTCTCCCGTTGGAGCTTCATGGCGCACTTAGCAGCGTACAGGGCCTGATGTTCTAGCATTGAGATGATTGTGCCGGTGTTCAGACCCGATCCGGGACCATAAATGAGGAACATGTTCGGGAACCCGTCCACTGCCATAGACATATATGCTTCGGGATAGGGATTCCAGCGCTCGTTGAGTTTGACGTCATGTTGACCGATAATTTCGAAGGGATATTTGAATGAGACATCGAACCCAGTGGCGAGAACTAGGACATCGAGGTCATTATGACGCCCGTCCTCGAGCTCGATTCCAGTGGTGGTTATGCGCTTGATTGGAGTAGTCTCGTACGTAGTCTATACACTAGTGAGCAAGCGATACGCGAGTTTCTTCGATAAAAGCTCACATTATCAGCGCAGAGTGCCTCCAAATAACCATTTCCAGGTGTAAGCCTCCGACAGAACACCGAAAAATCAGGTACAACTAAAAGCAAATCACCAGGATAGTGAATTTACGCGAAGGAAAAAGCAACGAGCAGCATACTTTGGCTGAGCAGTTCAGGCTTCTTAGCTAGACGCTTTTTCATATCTGCCTCGAATAGTCCTCTTACTTGTTTTTGCATTTCTGAATCGCGGACTGAGACCATATGGAATACCTGAGACAAAGATGAGAGTAAATATGTACGAGCTCTTTGGGAGAAATTTGACTTACGTTCATACCATGCTCCACAGCATGCCTGAATCGTCTTGCTTCTTCAGTATGCTTGAATCTCTCGAGCTCTTCAGCCTTGAAGGTATCTAGACATGCGGCGTCAGTCAAAATGTTCAGCTCCAGAGCGATGCATGTTCGCACGATCGGTATCTTCTGGGTCTCTACCAAGCAAGTTCATAGTCTCCTGAATTGCGAAGTCGGGTGCGATCCATGTTTTCTGACGTGCATAGTTCACGAGAGTCTTCACTTTAGGATGGATAGTCGCAACGATCTGTATACCTGAAGACCCCTAATAATCGCTGCTCAACTCACGAGAGTAAAATGAGCCGCAAGATACGACTTACATTGCCCACGACACCTACTCGCTTGCCGTCGATGAGCTTCTCATCTGCGTCCCACTCAGCACTATGAACAAGCGTCCCACCAAAGTCCTTCATTCCGGGTATGTTTGGCCACTGCCATCTGTGCAAGCTACCCACACAGAGCAACAAGATATCGCAAGTTTCTTCGAATTCTTCTGACTCCCGTGCGCCATCCATAATATGGCGGATACGAATAGTCCACTTCCCAGATGTTTGGTTCCATTGTGCGAATGTTAGCTCGTGCCGAAGACGAATGTATTCACGCAATTTATACTTGTCCACGACCCGCTCGATATTGGCCTGAATCTCCGCACCAGGAGAGTAGAATTTCGACCACTGCGACTGAGAAGTGATATTTGAGTTGCAGAAAAGACTCCAAGAAGAAGGGAGTGACCATACCTGGTCTTCGAAGGAAAACTGATACTACGGCGCGTGTAAGTATAAACCAACCCGACGAAGGTTTGAGTAGGACGTACGCAGTGGCTAGGCACGTCACATGCAATGCCCTGCTGGCGAATCAGTATCTGGTGTCACATCTAGAGCTAATTTCAGCGCCCTTACCGGATACTTGTTTGCAACCCATGTACCCCCAATCCCGTCTTGTTTATCGTAAATTTTGAAATCAAGATTGCGGATTTTTTGTCTGAACCTGAAGACGAAGTAACGTCATCAACTAGTCTTAAGATAGGCATAATATTACCGCACCTAAGAGCACAAAGGACCCCGCTGAATCCAGCGCCTATGCACCGCACTTTCATGGGTCTGTACTCATCAATATTGAACTCCGGTGGTTTGTAGAACGCGTCTCCATTAAACGCAGGAGGTCGATTGAGTTGAGGCTGAGGAGATGTAGGTGCCGCCGACGGTCCTATTGAGTCAGCAGGAACGACCTGACGGCCAAGGGCCCATCGCGAGAGTCTTGAGAACATTTGGAGCAGAGAGATGCCGGCGTGCATTCTTTCTTAGCGTACTTATAGCTTCCCATCGCCGTACCTCGGATGTGGTACTCAACACCATCGAAATTTCGTCAGATTACCACGCCACACCTGTGACTCCTCGTGATAAGATTATCGTGAGAGACGATCGCTGTGTGCCTGCTAACGATGACCCGAATTCGAACAGTCACGGTTCCCGACGACGGGGCCTAAGCCTTCGTATTTATAGCCAGAGCAGGATCCGAGATTATACAGTCTGTCAAAGGCCAGCAGATGTTTAACAGTCGATATTAACTATAAGCAAGCGCACCGTAGTCAAAACTCAACACGATACGTGCACATCTTTGCATGGGCCTTCAACAGGTACCAATGGCACGGAGGAGCAATAGCTCGGAGCTGCCATGAGGTCCAAGGAGTCTTAGGGCGATCTGTTGCCCACGAAGTACTCATTCATTCAGTTGCTAATCACGAGCGAGAAGAGAGGGCACGAACCATTCGAAAGGTATTTCATTCCAAGAGATTTCCGAAAGCAATTTGGCATGGAAGATGCGTTAGCTTGACGTCGTGTGAGAAGACGACATAGAAATGGCGGCCTGAGAGTGAACCGGGTGGTGGAGAACATTCCATAACATTGATCGCTGTGAGCTTTTGAGCGTGGAGTAGGCCACAATGAGGAGTATCGGTAGCCATGACTGGGCCGGAAATCCATGCCGAGACAACCTTTACTATAAGCAAAACGACCCCAACTTGTCGCTCTATGACAGGATTATGGAATATCAACGAAAGCACAGTGCCATTCGTCATGATATCCTTATCATATATGCGAGAATTGAAGTGCTTAAATTCGGCCTCGTGTGCAGCCAATCCGTGAAAACCGCTTCAATGGATACAGCGAAACGCTATCGTAACATCTCATTCTGGTATTGGAGGTACATCGGCATCGTTCAGATACCACGCAACTGCAATTAAGAGGGTCATTAGCTTCTTCCTTGAAAAGTACCGGCCTGTGTACTCACGATCCCCAGTCATATCTCTCTCGTTCATAGTTTGACCATCGCCAAGCCAGAATAGCCTATTTGGCGTATCATCAACACGCTCATACTCATAATCCTCCCAGCGAGGGTGTTCTAGGGCGTTTATCGAGTGAAGGTTGCTGCCTACGAGTGTATAGAAGATGAGATAAGAGCACACCGTGACGGCGTTGTGAGCAAACCCACCTGGCCAGAGTCCTATTACAGTACCGTCCTCAGCACTGTACCAAGTCTTGCACTTGTCTATGTAAACGGTCTGCAGAAGAATCGTGAGGGACCTTCTGTTAGCATAGCGCATTGTATGTACCTTTGGAAAGAAGTGCTGAACACGATTTGATGATCAGCACAGCATGACGTCGAGGGGTTGACCAGGACTTACACGCATATGTTGCATCCAGTCCCGTGTAGCTTCTTTCTTCGGCTCCATACTCTTCATCCTTTCCCTCTGTAGCTTCATCGCACACTTTGCGATATACATGGCTTGGTGTTCCAGCATCGAGACAATGTGGCCTGTGTTCAGTCCTGATCCTGGGCCGTAGACGAAGAACAGGTTCGGGAATCCATCGACAGCTACAGACATGTAGGCCTCGGCGTAGGGTTTCCACCTGTCGCTTAACTTCGTGTTGTCCCTGCCAATAATATCGAAGGGATAGCGGTAGGAAACATCGAAGCCTGTGGCCATAACGAGAACGTCAAGATCGTTGTGACGACCGTCGAGTAATTCGATGCCGGTAGGAGTGATCTGTTTGATCGGGGTAGTTTCATACGTTGTCTATTAGAGGAACGGTAGTCAGCACATAATGGGAGCAATTAGCAGCAATATATCCTACATTATCGGCGCACAAAGCTTCCAGATACCCGTTTCCAGGCGTCAGTCGGCGACAGAAGACTGAGAAGTCGGGAATGACTGACAGGAAGGCGGTTAGCCGAGCGCGCACAGAAAAAATGGTAGAATACAACTTACGCTTGTTTATGAGCTCGGGTTTCTTTTCCAGGCTCTTCGCCATGTCCGTCTCAAACAGGGCTCGGACTTGCTTCTGCATATCCGAGTCTCGCATCGTCAGCGAATGGAAGGACTGGCGTGTCGCGTTAGAATACGTCAGTAAACGCAGATCTAAAGGCAAATACACCTACATTCTGACCGCATTCTACAGCTTGCCTGAATCTCTTAGCAAACTGAGGATCCTTAAGTCGTTCTAATTCTTCGGCAGTAAACTCATCTGCCAATGTCGGGATGAGCAAGGGCACCGGATAGCAGCTTGAGCTACTTACAATTCGTGTCTCCCGGACTTCTGCCCAGTTGATTCAGTGTGTCCTTAAGTGTAAGGACAGGTGCGATCCACGTCTTCTGTCGTCCATAATTGACAAGCGTCTTTACCTTTGGCTGTATCGCCGACACTATTTGTATCCCTGAAGACCCCTGTACCAATCGTCAGCTAAGAAGACGGAGAAACGACACAAACACACATTGCCGACAACTCCCACCCTCTTCCCCTCAATACTCTGCTCATCCAAGTTCCACTGCGCGGAATGCACCACTGGTCCCTTAAAGTCCTTTAGCCCGGGTATGTCTGGCCAGTGCCACCTAGATAAACTTCCCACGCAGAGCAAAAGTATGTCGCACGTCTCTTCGAACTCTTCTTCCTCTTGAGAGTCGACGGTACGATGGCGTACACGAATTGTCCACTTTCCAGAGCTTTGATCCCATTTGGCGTGAGTGAGTTCATGTCCGAGATGGATATACTCGCGGAGCTTGTACTTGTCCACGATCCGTTCAGCGTTAGCTTGAATCTCGGAGCCGGGGGAGTAGAATTTGGACCATTGCGACTGGATGACACAATGCTTAGTTGGGCGTATGTGTGATAGAAGAGATAATCAAACCTGGTCTTCGAAGGAGTACTGGTACTGTAGCATGTATGAGTTCATGAAAACTTGCATAAGTTGTAGTCTGACGTACGCAGTGGCTGGGAACATCGCATGCAACTCCCTGTTCCGATGGACGTTAGCTCTTTGTAGTAGACACGGATATATCGATTGCCCTACCGGATACTTGTTCGCAAACCACGTCCCGCCCACGCCATCTTGCTTCTCGTAGATCTTAAAATCGAGGTTTGCGATCTTCTGTCTGAATCTTGATGGAGGAAGCGTCCGTCAGCTGCTTGTATACATCATCAACATCACAACTACTTCGTGACTCACCTCAACGCGCATACGATTCCACTGAACCCTGCGCCAATGCACCTAACCTGCATAGGCCTACAGTCATCGATGCTGAACTCTGGAGCTTTATAGAACGCATCTTCCTCGAAAATTGGAGGTATCGAAGCCGCAGGCGGAGGCGTTGCCTTGTCATTGGGAGTATAAGCCTTATTGCCAAAGAGCCAGCCAGTCAGCACGGAAAACATGGCGAGCAGCGGATACGGAAATCTGGGACCGTGCCTTCAAACACATCAGTACTTATAGTGTTGGGTATTCGCGGAGGTCATCAAGGGTGCGTCATTGAGCTACGCAACCCTCAAGGTCCCGCTGTTCCATATAACTGTGAGAGAGGATCCGTGGGGTGTACTGAGAACTCGGATGGATCCCCGAGCCGTCCCCGAGTGGGCAATCGACACATAATCACGGACAGAATACGCCACATCGCTCGGGTGAGCAGGCATCCTCGAAAGCCTGAATGTTTACTTGTGTATATGTTGTGGGCTCCGGAGGTGTGCTTTCTTGTAATGATTGTCCGTGGCTAAGAAGAAGCACAGTAGCCATTGGGATGAACGAGGTGTATTTGACCCTTCCTCCTTCGCGTGTAACTTTGAGAGACTCAAATGGGACTTCCAAGGCCCCAAATGGATAGCCCGAGGACGGTGAATAGGGTATGCACATAAGCTCCGAGAAGTGTGAGGGGTTCTGGTACGCGGCCTATACACATATATTCGGTTGCGTGCCACAAAGCGGAAGACTTGCCACTCACTTGTGCGACACTGCATTCCATAACGATTCCGTCAGTCGATATTCGAGGGCTGACTGAAGTCAGCAAGGAAGACCAAGGGAGCAGTCTCTGGGATAAAAGGGGGCAGTAGCTGGGAAGTGGCTCGGTCTACCATATTCTTGTCCGAGCCTCACTCAGCACCATGAGCATACGGGTGTCAGGTTGTACGACCATACGTATACTGGTAGCGCGAACGCCAGCCTGTGTCACCTACCGACCCGGACGGCTGTCGCAAGCTGCCCAGTAAGAGTGTAGTATATGATCAAGAACTTTTCCCTCTGGCGTAACCCATATCAATTTCTCAATTATTGAGATGATGTCGTTTGGCAAATGGTCACGGTGGTGGTCAGAAGACAAGGTTGTCTGCGATTGAACCCCGTCGGACGAGGACGCGCCCGCCGCGCCACAACGGCCATGACAAACATGAGCAAATAATCAGCGCAGAAGCGTGAGACCGTGACGCTTACTTACTTCGTCGGACCTCAGCTAGCCTTCAACTTTCATTGAAGTTCAAGTTCACCGTCACGGTGAACTTGGCGGTTCTGGCCCACCATGTCTCAACATTTATGTGTAAGTACGTCCCAGTCAGTGAACTCCGTAAGATGCATGACAAAATTAACGTCTGCAACTAGAAAATAGTATGTTCAAGTTAAAACTACCACTTGTACGTGGTTTTAGGAACTTGGATAGTCATGAGGTGAAAAGGAAATATCATCTGACATATTAATAATCACAGTTTAACTTCTCATAGTAGGTCGTGTCTAGTTTATACGTTCTACTTTATTGCGCTCTTCTAACAGTGTAGGCTGTACCTTGCCAACGATGCAATGGCCACTGGCCAGTAAGAGCTCAGGCTGTCAGGCCGGCCGCTGTAACAGGATCACAACAGGCCAACATCACCTTAGCTTTGACTGACTATATAAAGTTCATGTGGGTACTCCTCCAGTTTTTCAAACTCAAAGTGCTGAAAGCTTTGAAGGTACGGTATAGTTTTACGGCCTGTTAGAAGGAGTAGTGACCTATGACCTATGATACGCAGTTGGCCGCCGTTTCAAGACATGGGCCCAAATGCCATAGGCCCAATACACTGTGGCTACTATAACTGGGCCATGGCCTAACGACATCAACTGCATGCGCTCTCCGTCCTCGGTTTAGAAACAAGATTTTCTCGAGTATATAATCTTCAGCTGAGACCTGACACTTTCAGATACCTCCCCGAAAGCGTTTGGAACGTTGTCGATGTCTTCCGAAGTTGTACCCTCGCGACCTTCTGTGACACACAACCTGCTTTTGAGGCTTGAGTCATGCGAATACAGCGGAATCTCACCCCTTCACCTGCTTAGCGATGTAGCCTACCAGGCGTATCAAGAGGAAACGGCTACCAGGAAGATGCGGGCAGATAAGCTCAAGAGCGCCAATAGGTTCCGATTCAAGACCAAACCGAGGAAATTGGTAGGTGTTCGTTGCCTCTTGTGCTAAGAGAGAAAGACTGAGCGCGGCTTATCTGGTGTTTAGCATACTTGCAATACCGTCGGTTGCGGGAAACAATATCGTGAATTTAGTGGACTAGCGCTTCACTGCAATGTCCATGGCCAGTACGTACTACTCGACTCTCTTTCATCACAGCCACAAACTAATAGTGCGTGCCTTCGTATAGTCGACTCCCATAGTTTGGGCTACTGGTCGTGCTTGTTTCATGTCCTAGCGGTATGACTGAGACCACTGCTTGTGCCCATGTTTGATTCACATTTCTCCTGATAAAATGACCTCGGGGATTGTACTATGCCATGCATTATATGCCCAACTATGCCCAATCCATCCTATACTTACTCACAAATATATGATCTTTATGGCCCATGTGCATTGTGCATGCACTGCGATAAGATTTGAGTATAGCTTACTTATCTGATAAGATGCGATTGACTATACGAATGACGCTACTTTCTGATGTGGCGTGGCGAGTTGTTCCTCTGTTCTGAACGTCGAGTTACCGCTGCGGATTTAGAACACACAACATGTCTCCAGTCATAACCGAACTCCCCGGCATCACCATTCTTGCTCGACATTCGCCGCAACAGGCAGTCATCCTGCCTGGCTGCCCCACCCGGACTATTTTGGGCTACTCAAAGTGGGCTGACGACCTCCGAGCGCACGTTCCATTCCTTCCTCCTTGACCACCACCACCGCTACCTCTACTCTCTTTCAACTACAGCAACTTTGAAGACTGCGGCGGGAGTCATCTGGTGCTTGTACTGACAACAAGATGGACTGGCACATAGACGGTCCCCGCCGGCGCATAACGGGTTGGGGGATCGCCTCTCACGCTCTACTCGCCATTTTTGTTGCGGGCTTCCTCATTCTCGGCATCCGCAACGCGTCGCTACCTCACAACCTAATTCGCAAGAAACCTAAAGTCGGTGAGCACTGTATGATGCATGGCGCAACTACCGTCCGCTCACGTAGCAAAACAGACTTTCCGGACTTTAACAGCGTAATAACATACTATAAGGAGCTACCAGAGGCCGATATTAATCTTAGTAAGTGCCTTCCGTACCAATATTTCCTTTTCTACCTCCAAAACTCCAACAATGTACCAATACACTTGAACGTCGTCACTCGTACTGAGGTGCTCTAAACAATCTCTCAGGACGTGGCCACCTCGGCCGATCGTCGGAACGCTACTCTATGTTCTCTGACTTCTGTGCCTGTATTGACCACCTTCGTCCAACGCAGATGATAGAAATAGTCGCTTTATATTCATCGGAGATGTTCACGGGATGAACGAGTCTTTACAGTGCGTAGCAGTCTCACTCTCCTATTTGCGCACGGCTAAACTCGGTCTTTCAGTGACTTGCTCAATGAACTTTCCTGGAACCCTTCTCACGATATTCTATTCTTTGCTGGAGATCTCCTCGCCAAATCAGAACACTCAACATCCCTGGCAGTCTGGGACTTCATATACAAGAATCATATTAATGAGCAAGGCCGTCAAGTCATCTACCCCGTCCGAGGGAATCACGACCATATGGTCGTGCAATGGCGGGCCTGGAGAGACTGGTTTGAAGGCCTTATACTTCCCACCCCTCGACGTCACCACCACCATGTTCTACTATCACCCCTACCCTTTACCCTACCATCCTTCGACAACTCATTTGGCTCAGATTCCGCCGACGACTCAGATGCGGCCGCTATCCACACAGGACGTGACTTCCTAAACCTAATCGAAGCGGAGTGGGTCATCGCGTCAACGAGTGGTAACAGCGTACCTCCGGACCCCGAGGAATGGGTTGAAGTCACACGTAAACGTGCTCGGGGTACCTGGCGCGAGGCATGGTGGGCGCGTATTCCGAAGACGCCATCACATGGACATGACAAGAAGGCGTGGAAAATGTTCAGTGATCACTACTGGTTGGCGAGAGATATGGAGAGGCAGGAGGCAGAGTGGCTGATGAAAGAGGTGCCACTGGTGAATTGGATAAGCGGTCTGCACGCCTTCGTGGTTCATGCAGGAGTGTTACCTGGGGACCCGACGCTAGAGATGGACGATGAGAGGCAACCATTGGCGAGGATACCTGGGTCTACGAAGGCCGGTGAGACTGCAATGTCAGTTGCTGGAAGGGTGGTTGTGGGTGAAGGACCTGTGATATGGGCGGACACCGACAGTTCACGAACGCAGGAACCTCTCGGTCTGAGTGCACCATCATCCGACGCCAGCATCGATGTACAACCGAACTCGAATATCTCAGCTCTTCGACGTTTTCAAGAACGAGATGTTCTCACGCTCGTGCCACAGAACATTGATCCATGGGTCGTGCTCAACATACGGAGCGTCAAGAAGAGCGGGAAGGTGACGCGGATTATGGACAAAGGTACACCGTGGAGCGACTTGTGGGCGGACGCGATGAAACATTGCAAGGGATTCGGTCTCCCCGGAGAGGAAAGCTACGACCTCGAGACAGATCTTTTCGCATCGCCGGATGATGAAGGCGAAGCACACGCGTCGAAGAAGCATGGTCCGAAGAAGTATAACCTCAAGTGTTATCCGAGTACGGTTATATACGGGCACGCTGCTACGAGAGGCCTCGATATCAAGCGGTGGAGCTTCGGGTTGGACACGGGGTGCTTGTATGGACGAAAGCTGACCGCCCTTGTGTTGAGTCAGAAGGGTCGCTCGAATGATGACGAAGACGACGATGAGGAGGAGGAGGTGGAGGCGTCGAAGAGGCTGAAGTTCGGTGACTCTGATGCGCGGATCAAGGCCAAGCTGGTCAGCGTAAAGTGTCCGAACATTGACGATGACGACGACGATTAGAGGGGCTGTTCGAACTTCCGCCCACTTATCCGTCGTGCGGTCTCAACTCGTTTTCATAGATGCTGGCACACGGCCAGGTTCTCATTGTAGCTTACTGCTTCTGCTAATTTCTGGGGTTATCTACGGGCTCGGTTATTGCTTCATTATACGCGTACATCATGTATTCTACTAGTCACAGCCTCTTTCTTACTCGTCTCTCACACATCTTCTCGTATAATAGCAATCTCATATCCATGTCTCTGCACGCCTTGTTACGTGTACCAAGAGTCAAACCTGTCTGAAAGATACGTCGACGTCATTGAAACTCGATTGTCGAGCTATTCACGTTTCGTGTGAGAATTGTCCGTCAGAAATGATTGCAAGAGCTATGATACAAAGATAATGCTATACATGGCACAGATGGCAAGAGGAGTTGTAGTATGATTAACGGTAGAGGTATATCGATATCATGATGTCATCTTGGAGATCGTAAACGTGAAGACTCGGGCTTGAAGGTCAAAGGACAGAGAAAGAAAGGAAAGCAGAAGAGGGAACATGTGGGCGCAAGAAAGTCCGTGTGTGGCACCTCTAATTGCTATGTTACGGATGAATGAGAATGACAAGAGACAACTGTATGGGATATATGAATGAAGAATTTGCATGGTTCATGCGTGTTGCGTGATGTAAGAATGGATGGATGTGGTAAAGACAGGAGAAAGAGGATTTTCGAGGGGATCCAGCGTGAAGATAAGCCTGTGACCATTTTAGCCACAGCACCCTCGTACCAAGGCTCGGTGCTCAGGGAATCTGAACTCAAGCACCGATGGGAGAGGGAGGCTGACTCAGTTTGTCCAATGACGCCTTATGGTAGTCGCCCATCTTGGTCACGTCGCTCAAGGCCTATCAATGTTGATAGCAGACACAACAATGGTTAGCTCTGATATACTGGTAAGTGATTTTTCGAGAAAGTACGTACATCGTGTGGAGTGTTGCGACCATAGCCATAAGTGTCTCCATACATCGTGTTGCTGTATGCACTTTCGGTTGGTGTAAATCTTGGGCGTGAGTCCTGTATTATGCACGATACAATGTGAGATACAGAACTGTGCGTTCAATGTAATGATACGCACATCGGGGTGATATGGCTCTGTTCTGATAGACGTCGAGAACTCGTATGCAGCGCTAGACCGTTCAGGCCCACTGGTACTTCGTATCTTGTTTCGTGCGTTAAGCCTGCAGAAATGATAATCAGCTGATAGAATATTCGGGTAATGCGGACACGCTGACATTGCGAGCATCGAGTTGGCGTAAACTGTAGCAGAAGGAAGTATGATCAACGCTCTTACTATTCAACGAGACTAGCGTAGAAAAACCTACGTTTGCTGATGAACTCAATGAGACCGCCGAACAGTAGACTGTTCTCAATTTTGACCTATCGATGATCAAGATATGTGAGTTGCAGCTCAACTGAGACCGTGATCAACCTTGATACGTACCGAACCGACAATCACCGCAGATATGATCCTATTAGTGCATAGCAAGCCCATGCGATGAGTATGAAATGAGGAAAATGGAGACCAAATATAAACTCACACTGTAAGCGCCCCAGTACTGGCCGTGTAGTGAACGAGAGTCTGCAACTTCTTGTTTGTGCTAGAAGATAAAACGTCCAGTTGAGCATATATGACAGTGATTTCCGATTTCTCGTAGCGCAGGGAAACCTCATGACTCACAAAGCGAAACCTGAGCGGTTGAATCCTAGGTAGTAGATGAGAGTTCCTGTGATTGTTACGTCCGCGACCAGACCAAGGGAGAATGTGGCCTCTACGATTCGCTAGGAAAAATGATGTCAAACAACATTGTTAAGAAGAGAAACCGTAGAAGATCCTTACATTGGCGTCTGCATGTCCGCGAAACACGGCCCATAGTTTGTACTTGTACCTGAGCTTGTCATTGAGTAACCCGCTCAGTACGGAGAGACACTGTTCGTACGTACAGAAGACTCAGCGTGACTGGTCGAAGATGACAACGTTTAGTGATGCCTTGCATTCGTGGACTGGTAGATTACTAACCTATACTCATGGCTAGAAAACGTGAATGATTAGCGATTAATTTCTTTAGAGACACCCAGCAAACAAGCTCACCATCACGGGCACACAAAAGCAAGGTCTTCGTAGAATATCAGCGGGCGCATCAACAAGATGATGAAAGACGAAACGCACTGGTGCAATGACCGCAAAGATATTCTTCTCAGACACTGGGCATTTTCAGTCTCTTACGAATCATCAGATAATTATAGTACTCACAGTACCATATACGTCGGATGTAGAAGCTAAAAAACAGTGTCAAACTAAAGTAAAGCTCATCGGCGGGGCGGAGAATACTTACGACGTAGTTAATGTCACGATCAAGAGCTTTATTTGCAGTCATGTTAATCTAAATCTATGAATATTCAAACACTGTGTCTTCACGTACCTCCAGTATAACAGTAAGCTGGCCATTGCTGCCCGTTAGCTCACACGGCCCTCGGTACACGCTTGTGGACTCACCGGTGCACTCCTGCAACTCGGTTAGTGGTCGATCGCAACCAATGGCTGTGATAACGGCAACGTACCAGACAATCTTGCTGATCCCTTCCGCCGGATTACCGTAGTGCGTGACAAAATAGTCATACAGAACATGTATGCACAAAGCACTGTGCAGCGTCTCGAGCAACCTGGGAGACCGACAATGCCATGAGCGTGGCGCGCAAAGAGACCTCAATACAAGTTGACATACCCTATGACGCCCACAAAACTTCGCAGTTGTACTCCATCGTTCTCATAATGAGTGAAGTAGTAATAGAACTGGGCCAGGAACACTCCAAAGAGTCTGAAAAGAGCATCGTGAGCGATATCATCAGCGTCAGACGCCATATGGTGCACTCACACGAAGGCCAAGCAGAGCGTTACTAGTAAAGGACCGACAGCGATCTCAAGAGCGGCTTGAGCAGCGGCTGCAGCTGCTGGTGACAGAGTTGACATCAGTACCCAGTGAGCAGGTATTCCCGAACAACGAGCGTAAGAGGTTGATACAGAGTACAGAGGGAGTGGAGGAGAGAGTGAGAAAGGAGTCTCAACGGCGTCAACATTGGCGATCCTTGAATATACTCTTTACTTTTCCCCGCTGGGTAGGATAAGATCAGACGTTTCGAAAGGCAGAGATGGGCAACCATTCCCGATCATCTGGAGTAAGCATGCTTCTGCCACGCGGCGGGCGATGATGCTAAGAGGTCGCATTGAAGGAAATTCGGGGAACTTTTATCCATGCGCAGGCCCGCACCGAGGAAAAGAAGGTTGACAGCACCTGAGAATGAGCGATTCTGCGATTTAGACCCATCACGGCGCTGCAGCGCGCTCGCTTGGTGACACCCGCAGCTTGGAAGCAACGGAGGAAGCATCGGAGAGAAACGTCGGACAAAGGCCACTGACGAATACAAGGTCTGCCACGTCACGCGTGCGTTTGTTCGAAAGCAAGTGAACGGCATGCTGGTGAAAAAAATACGTAAATATATGTATTCTGCTGGAAGACGGAATTAGTGATGATTCTAGAAATAGCGCTATTTAGTCACTTACTGGTGTGAGCTGAGCGTGAAAGTCTCTACATAACCAGAGGATACGTACTCTCTGGGGGAAAGTCTGAGCAGAGATTACAGTTTGTGATCAATTGCAAGCTGGATGATCAACAGAATCGCTGTGTATGTTGTGACTCGCCGCCGTCGGTGTCCGTTATCACCGGCGCTCGGTGGAGTCTGGCGGAATGCGGCGAGCGAGCGCCATCAAAACGCCACAAAGCCCAGTTTGTCCGAGTTGATACGACGGCGGTATACTCGGATGTTCACACAAGTTATCGTAGGTCATTGTTCACCGTCACGGTGTCGGTGTAGCATACCTACTTATCCGTTGAAACGCAAGATCTGTACCACTACAATAGCTATATCTGGCTCACCTCCGGCCTTACCAAATCTAGGTAAGTAAGCATTGCGCCCAGCTGAGCCGCACAGAGTCTAATTATGGGCCAATCCATAGACACATGATGCACACAATACTATACTTAGTCCAGTACGGTGGTGCTAACCGCTACCGACGTGCGATTACTTCTTGAACGTAGTATCATGATGCTGCTTAAGCCATTCGTCGTCATTCAAACGCTGACTTGTCTTGGCAGAATTCGACCTCAAACTTCTTAACTGAACAAGTTCTACCGATGGAGTCTTATTCGCCGTATGAAAATTGGCGGACCAGGACGCTCTCAGCGACTCGACGCTGAGTGACATCAGCGGCTGGTTGTGCAATCAATGTTGTTGATGTCCTGACTCGGAAATCTATCATTCCTGGTAGTATGTCAGCCGCCAAAATAGAACCCGAAAGTGGCGGGAGGTGCTAATGTTAGCCCCATGCCAGCCCGGTCAGCCTCCCCATATAACAGCGCCGATTGCGACGACTTTCCTCACTCTGCACTCTCACTTCACCTCTGGTTCTCCCTACCTGATTGTGTGTGGCATCTGCACCTCGAGTCGACATGTCCAAGTTCCTCTCCGCCATCGTGTGCGCTATGCTTCTCGCGAAGTATGCCACTGCCGCACCAGCTGTTGCTGCCAACACAACCACCTCCAGCGTAGCGACGCTGTCGAGCACGCAGAGCTCATCGTCGCCTAGCCCAACAGTGCCCTATGCAAGTGATGACCCCAACGGACCCATCTTCAACGTCGACAATCCTCCAGCCGATCCCCAAGCCATCCGTGGAAGCCTCGGTTCGACGATCCTCGGACCACAGAACATACCGATCGATCAGAAGAACCCTGATCTCCTTGCACCTCCAACTACCGACAATGGCGAAGTGTACGTATCTTTTACATGATCTTCATTAGGCCCGGTTCTCTTACTCCGTCTGCTTAGGCTGAGTGCGAAGTGGCCCTTCAGTCTAAGTCACAACCGACTGCAAACGGGGGGCTGGGCTCGTCAACAAAACAGTCAGCCCCATTCTCCTGCCGTTCCAGTAGTTTGTACTAACGTATTCTGATTCAGCGGACCAATTGCCTAAGGCTACTAGTGAGACATCGTATTGCGCGCGATTCTTGTCCTCGCTTGCTGACACGAATCAATCACAGATCTGGCGGGCGTGGATATGCGGTTGGAGCCTGGAGCTATCCGGGAGCTTCATTGGCATAATACGGCAGAGGTATGGTTCCGTCATCTTCGATTCGATAGCATCTGTATACTGATGTCTTCCATCGCACAAAGTGGGCGTACATAATAAAGGTTAGTACCAATTCTATGGTGAGATATGTACCAAGAGGCTCACTAAGCGTCATCAGGGAGAAACGCAAGTCACTGCCGTAGATCAGAACGGGAAGAATTATCTTGCCACAGTTGTGCGTATAGTCCACTATTACCTCACGGCCGTCGCTTATGTAGTCGCATAAAGGGACCTGGTGACCTTTGGTACTTCCCTCCCGGTATCCCTCACTCTCTGCAAGCAACAGCCGAGGGTGATGGCACGGAATTCCTCTTAGTATTTGATAGCGGTGACTTCGATGAGAACGACACCTTCTTGGTAGGCCGCAGCTTACGTATCCGTATAAAATTCGTGTTCACCTGCCCCAATAGCTGACAGATTGGTTGGCCCACATCCCGAAAGAGGTGCTGGCCAAGAACTTCCAAACCAGCCAGGCGTCGTTCGATAAGATCCCCAGCAAGGAGCTCTACATATTCCCATCCGGTATGTCCTCGCACAACCGCCTGCACACGCCTCTAAGACTGCCTCGTTCATATGCCTCTCGTCACAGACGCTCCTTCCTCGAACGCTACTGCGCCCGAAGACCCTCAAGGCCAAGTGCCGAACCCCTTCACATTCCAGTTCTCTCAAGTGAAGCCTACGCAATATTCTGGCGGGACTATTAAGGTGGCAGACTCGAAAACCTTCAAGGCGGCTACGAGTATCGCTGCTGCGGAAGTGACAGTCGAGCCTGGTGCACTCAGGTACGGACCCAACCATTCAGCGACGTCTTGAATTATTACTAACATAAATGCATGATATAGGGAGCTTCACGTAAGTTGCTGAATATTTTGCTCTACATGTGGCATTCAACTGACGTATACGTCTCGATCCTCAGTGGCACCCTACTGAAGACGAATGGGGTTTCTTCCTGTGAGCAAACTCTTGATGCAACTGTCTACCATACTAATGTCTATACTAGCGAGGGTCAAGGCCGTATTACAATCTTTGCTGCGTCAGGGAACGCTCAGACGTTCGACTATCAAGCAGGAGATATCAGTTACATCCCAGCTTCTTTCGGCAAGTGATTGTTGTTTACTCATTATTCGCGATCGCTGATCGTCACCTTGTACTGCTTCTAGGCCATTACCTAGAGAACACAGGAAACACTACTCTGCGCTTCCTCGAAATCTTTAACACCGGTAAGTACACTCGCATAGTCTGATTTTAGCAAATGATCAGGCCTATACTTACTGCCTCGCGTAGGTATATACGAAGACGTCAGTCTGAGCCAATGGCTGGCTTTGATCCCGCCGGCACTGGTCAAGGCGCATCTCAATCTGCCAGACAGCCTTATCGACAACTTGAACAAATCTAAGCTCGGTGTTGTCGGTCCGAAGAGCACTTAACTATGCTATTGCGGCAATTGGTAGATGAGTAGCGGCCTCCTAAAGCCGATTTACGTTTGTCTCCGTATGGAACTTGCTTAATATATTCGCAATATGAGTTTGTTATTGTCGTGTCGCATTATAATAATGACAGTGAAACTTTGGAAGCAGTCTCAGTCTCAGCTATGCCATGGATGAGGACACAGAGGCTGACTCAGTACATATGAGATCGGCTAGTCTTTGTGCATGTTTGGCTATGGCCTGGTGGCGTTCGGCTGGATGGCCCGAAGTAAGGCGCTTGTGTTGACTTGAACTCATCCCTCATCGCCGTCATGTGGAACACGAGTGCATGATAGAATTCGAAGGTACGCCCATTAAGCGCATCAATTTACTCAACACTGAGCTCCTATATCAGTACAATATGAAGTTTATGCCATATATGTCTGAAAATGACGGTTATAGATGGGAAATACGTCGACCAGCTCGGGCAAGATCAACCGTTCGTCATACACCATGGTCAACTGACCTCTACGCAACTTCGCGTAAACGTATCTCGACTCCTACGCGAATGTCACGCTGGTCGTTCTGCATGGTTCTACAACTGCCGCCGGCCCGCTCACTGATGTTCGTGACGTCTCAAACTTCTAGTAGTCTATCTCGTTGGTTGTTCCAGCATATAAGTATCGCTCGCTCGCTCGTCTTTGTCGCCCCAAGCGAGTTGTCTCTATCAGCTTCGAGTATTCATTCTGGTAGAAAATGCTCTCTTTAACCCTCGGCTTTGCATTTCTTCTTTGGGTACACTTGGGAGTCTACGCTCAGACCAACAAGAGTATACCACTCCCATTTTTACAGAATCCTCCGGTCAACGCGTCCCAGATCCTTGATCCTCGACTTGCATCTTTCTCCATCGAATTTTCATATTTGAATGTATTCGGCGGAAACAAGACTCGCCCAAACTTGTTGACGAAGGAGCTCATGCAAAGGCTGGTGGAAAGAACTGGCGTCGGACCAGTAAGTTCAACTTGTCGTGTTGTTGTATTCGCAAATGCTTTGTTTACATATACTCTTCTGCATATTGCTTACTGGATAGGATATTCGACCTGGTGGAATTACAATGTGAGCACGCTCCTCCAGTGTATACTCAAGGGCGACTCGATTGACCGTGTATTGTACACAGAGATAGCTCAATTTTTGACCCCACTGCCTCTGCGCTGACTCTTAGCGAGAGCGCTGTATGTAAAAATCCCATACGAAATACCTTCTTTTCTGACGTACATGTCTCATAGTCGGGAGGAATATATCGTACGACGTTTGGTCCAGAACTATACGAGTCCCTGTTGGTCTTCCCAAACACATCGCAATTTGTCGTCACGGTCAACTTGGGGAACAATACCATCAACATTGCAAGAAACGAGATAGCCGCAGCTATAGAGCATATTGGCATGGACAGAATCCGTGCGTTTGAATGTGAGTTGAGTTACTATGCTTATACAACAAATGCAATACTTCCAAGAGTTAGCGATGATACTAACTTCCATAACAGTAGGAAACGAAGCCGATCACTATGCAGGAGGATCGCGGCCATCAGGATGGTCCTCTTCAGACTACACAGCACAGTTTCTGGTGAGCTTTCAATTGTTTGTCAACGACTATTAGGTCTGATTCACGTTATGTAGGGATGGTCGTCTGTCCTGAGTCGCAATCTATCGCTTCCATCACATATCTTCCAGGCAGGAGGATTTGCCGACGATCCTACCCCATCTGCATCGATGACAACCGTCGATATCGTCAATGAAGGTGTTGATACGACCGGCGTGGTCAAACTATTTGCACAGCACACGTATGCTCTTCATGTTTCTCATCCCTCCATGAAAGACTAACAAGGCCTCCAGATACCAGTATTCGACCTGCGATCCGGTCAGGAATGCCATCGCCACCTTACCCAACCTCATTAATCATGACAACATCACCGTATGTCACCTTAATTGTGCACTTTTTTGGCGTATTAGGCTCAACATGACGACTCAATGATGGCAGGCGTATCTCGACCTCTGGAAACCACAAATTGCTGCAGCTAAGAGCGTCGGAAAGGAATTCGTCGTCGGAGAGTACAGCTCAGTATCATGTTCAGGGAAGGAGAACGTCACGGATACTTTTGGCCAGGCACTCTGGCTCGCTGACAGTAAGTCTTGCTCACAGCTGTTCTCTTTAATTACTTCGAGCCGCGTTTGATGCCGTTTAAAAGCGATACTTTATGGTGCAGCGTTGAATATCTCTCGCCTGTATCTTCATCAAGGCGCCACGTTGGTCTTCCAGAGCAGCAACCAGGCTAACTCGTAAGATTGTCCACTGACTTCTGTTCATTGTTCGATTTCTCACTCATTCCATCACCCTTGTACTCTAATAGTCCTGGATTTTCTTGGGTATGTGGCAACGCAACACTTTCTTCGAGTATCGGTGAATAATTTACCATCTTTACAGTATGATCTCTGGTACCCCGTCCCGAGCGATCGTTATGGCTCAGCACGGGCCTCACCCTCCTTCGTCGCGTACCTTCTCGTAACAGAAGCCGTCGGGTCATCCCATCAATCCCGCCTCGCCCTTCTACCCGAAGTCTCAAAAACCCTACCAAACCTAGCAGCATATGCCGTATGGGATCCTGCGTCTAGAAATGTCGAAGAAGGCCCTGCACGTCTAGTTCTACTGAACCTTGATGTAAGGAATGTTAGCAGCCCCGCAGAAACTGGGCAGGTGATTGTTGATTTGAGTCAGTGGACGAAGAATGTGGGGAAGGCCAAAGTCAAACGAATGACTTCTCCGGGGTTGGACTCGAAAGATTCAGGGTTGACGACGTGGGCGGGCCAGAGCTTCGAGAATGGGACTGCGAGTGGAAGCGAGGTGATTGAAAAGCTGGGCAATGGAGGAAGCGTGACTCTGAAGGGGAGCGAAGGCGTTTTGGTGTTCTTTTGAAAGCGTTCTTCTCCGTGGACGTCGCGTATCCGTAATAGCTGAGTAGCTGAGTAACTACTGATCATGCTGTTATCTAATCTACTATCCCGTCATACATTCACACGCAGATCGCTTATCTCGTCCAGTGTCACCGCCATCCTTTTCTCATCTTCGACCATGACTGCTGCTACATACTCGGCATTCTTCTATGGCACACTTTTGCATCCGTTCATATTGAGGCGTGTTATAGATCACCCTGGGAACGATCTTCAGATATGCCCAGCGTTGTTGCTTGTCAGTACTTGTTCAAACACTGTTACTGCGGCCAATCGAACCTGTAACTAATGGATTTATTTATCATAGGAGCATACGAGACATGCTATCAAGGTTAGCAACTGAAGTACTGAAGTCTTAAGGAGCCATCAATAAATACCGATCCTCGTCTTGATTGCAGAATGCTGACTACCCTGGGGTCATTCCGTATTACAAGACGCGTCAACTGCTCGAGAAGAACGGCCGTAATCCAGATCTCCCACCAGAGGAGCGTACAGTACGTGGGACATTAGTTACGGGCCTCAGCAAGAATGACGTTGCACTTCTGGACATCTTCGAAGGAAACGTAAGTTGTGTAACCTGTCACGCGGAATCACACCTGGATTCTGTACTGATATCTCCTTCATTATGACAGGAATACGCTCGAGATCGTATAGCTGTACATCCCCTTGGTCCCCTTGTCTCTCTCTCTTCTATCTCTCCCGCCACATCATCCAATCTAGCCCCTTCAGATCCTCCACCCATCCCCGCTCTCGACACCATTGCCACCACTCATCCTTCTATTCAAGCTCATACGTACATATGGATCTCACCTCTAGAAGAGCTTAAGCCTGATATCTGGGACTTCGCGGATTTCGTACGGACGAATGCTTGGAAGTGGGTCGGGGATGGTGATGCGGTAAAGGAGAATGAGTTCTACGGAGAGGTAGACAAGAGGAGAGATATGGGTGGGGTGATTGTGAGACACGAAATTTCAAGTGAAGGGACAGAGGAAGTAAAGGAGACCAAGGTCGCAGTCGGGGCTATCGCTTGAGGGGCTTATCAAACCAGGGCGCAGTCACAATCCACTCGTTAGGACTTGAATAAGAGGCGTGGACGCTTGTTAACTCAGTAAACGAAGCATGTAACAGCAGTAGCGAATACAGCGATGAATGACTATCGTAGGTAAATCAAACATGTTTAAAATCTACGATACATCAGATGTTCATCATCACAGTAGCATGGCATTCGACTGGGTGGATTGACTGCCTTGAAGACTCGGGGAATGAGCGCGCTTCAGGCACGTACGATGTGCCAGAGCTGATGCGTGTTGGATGTGCTTGCGCCTGCACCAGCCCATCCGGTGACGGAAGAAGCTTCGGGGCCAGCACTTTGTATACATATCACGCTATATAGTGAGAAATGCACGGTTAACTGTCGGTACTCACCCGCCAAAAAGATCGAGGTATGCTTAATGGACGTCATTAGCTGGTGACGTCGATCGACTTCCACTGAATATGCTTACTGCCCGTAGCTTGACTCTTGATACTGAGGATATCGCAGTGAGCATTGAAACTGGGAGGAATGAGAAATGCCTGAACTTACACATATGCCGTCTTGCTAGCAGAAAGAGTGATTATCCAGCGTTGATTTGCAATATTTATGCGATGGTACCCTGCTATAGGGGTACCGTTCGCAGCGTTACCTGGCGATCATTTTGCAGTGAGTAAGACCAGAAGAGCGAGAAGCCTTGGTTCGTAGTAAGATCCGTAGGCATACCCTTGACAAGATCCATATAAGTGCGGCTGTTCGCGTTCTGAATAGTGTAGACGGAATTTCTGTCAATCTTGACAATGATCCATAGCTGCGCGGAGACCCATTCATCGCTGAGCTCGCGCTTCTCACGACCCAGAATCTTCGTGCCTGTCAATATTTCAATCAATGTCGGTTTACTCACAAACCACGCGTAAAAGGGGCTTTCCATCAGCGGTGGAACCTGGTTGTGGGTGAGCATAAGAACAAGGTTAAACGAAACATTTGGATACACTTACCATGGTGGAGCTCCAAGACCCTGCCGCTACTGGTATTTTGGATGTAGTCTACATCACAGGAGGATAAATAACACACTTTAGCGTCCTAGTAGTGAAAAGGAAGATACGTACAGATGCCGCTCTCGATTTCTGTGGAGGCCATTGTAATATAATCTGCACCCGTTGCGATTGGAAGAGGAACAAGAGATAGTGTGATGGAACTGCTACCTGTCGAGTCTTGACTCTCTCTTATAGACTCACTGGCAGGCCACAATCAATTACCTGCCTCTGTTTGGACATCTTTGCGCAAGACGTCCAATACACCTAGCATTTGGCTGATGACTAGCGGTACCGCAGATATCGAATACTCCGATGTGTCTTACGTCACTGGTGAACAGTACTGCCTGCCAGCGTTTTTCTCAAAACATATGGCCACTGTTTTCAGACTGTTCTCCTGGTCTCTTATGTGCCCATCGTCGAAGCAAGATCGTGCCTGAGCTGTGCGACGTCGAGGTCGAGTAGGATTAAGGCGTACTTGCTGCGCCTGGACAATGTCGCCCTTCGACTTTGCAATTAGTTCATCGCGATCAGAGCGAACAGAAAACGACTGACCTCCCGTAGGCGTTTGGGCTGTGTTTTCGACATAATCCAGAGCGAGTTTTCCGAACATCGGACATAGCTTAAACGCTAACTTTAATCTCCTCAACCTTATAATGACATTATTTCAATCGTGCTGTGTGCAGGTCAGCTTCGAGAACTCTCTGGAGTGCGGTCAGCCCGTACAGACATCAGTATTCAGTCAGATACCAACGGGGGCTCCTTTCCGGCGAGGATAGTCTCTTCTACGCCTTTCGAGACCGCGCTCAATACCTTGGCGACGTACTCAAAGTCAGAGATCTAAAGTGTACGCGTCAGTCATGAGACGTATCTTGGAAGGGGGTGAGACGTGGCACTTACTTCGTTCCAAACTTGTGCACTGATCCGTGCCCACCATGCACCGTTGTGAAAGTGGAAAGCGATGTAGGTGTCCCATTTGTTAAAGAATTGGTCCCAGAAGAACGCTCCAATCTTCTTCTTGATGTCGTCCGTGTAGATAGAGCCGGGCGAATCTTCTACAGGCAAAGGAATTTGCACCATCGCCTGCAGCCCGATGTCAACGGAAACTCTCACGCACAAGAACACCATGAACCTTACCATACTCAGCGTCTGCTCACCGCTCTCATCGAGCAACCTCGTTCCAAGGAGCTCAGCAAGACGTTTGCCACCCTCAATCGCAAGCTTGTGGTTGTACGAAGTGATCTTCTCTTCGCCACCAAGCCATTTACGGAACGCGAGGGCTAACAAGCATCGACTGAGAAGTTTGACGCTAAGCATGCCAGACATACTTACCAGTGGAAACGGTTATGTATGGGGTAAAGTCCTGTGTTCCAGTCCCTTAAGAGTAAATGAGCAAGGTCCACAATGCTGAGCCTGATGCATCCCCTACATTCGTGCTGTTGGACAAATCTGGTCTCTTCAGCCTCGCCCGGACTTGAGTAGGCATGGGAAGTTGGGATCGAGCTTTTGATCACATGCTGGTTCCTAGGGGAGTGTGAATGACGGATGCGAGCACAGAGCAGCTCATGGCACAAACCTTCGTGGCACGTATACTGCTGCGCAGCCTCGCTTCGCATAGAGCCATTTGTGACAGTTACTGACCCAGAAATCTGGCTTTGCTTCGGCAAGATTGATATCGAACTGTATAGATTCGACGATGAGGGTACAAAAAAGGAGGCAGTTTGAATTACCATTTGCTCACCTCCTGGCCGATGCTATGGGCAGCATCGATAATTGCCTAGATACCCTCTTCGTGACAAAGCTTCACTAGTTCCTTCCAAGGTAAAAGTACGCCAGGCATAGATGAGATGCTGTCGATCACAGCGACGAAGCGGTTTCCGCTTTTGGTCTCTTTCTGATCAGGAAGAATGTTGTACTGCCTTCCCGAGTACTTCTGTTTTAGCTCTTGTATCTTGGCGCGATACGCGTCGATGATTTCCGCGTTACTCATCGGGAACTGAAGTACCACAGCATAGACGTTGGGTCTGGGTTGCTCAATTCTATCCCCGAGGTATTGCATTGTACGCTCAATCGGGCCATACGTGGTGGTAGCTGATCTTATGGTGAGTCCACATTCTTTAAGGCTATCGAAAATTCGTATAGTGCTTACTACCGAGAAGAATATCTCCCTCTCGCCATTCGATGTTGCGAAGGATGGTGCTGAGCCCGTGTGTAGTGTTTGGAGCGAAAACTATCTCGTCAAGTTCTGCTCCGACCAGCCCAGCCACATCCTGTCTATCCCGTATGTAAGCCAGAAAACAATATGTCAATTCCGAGGAATTAGTTTACCGGGCTTTTTTCAGCAATGGTAAATATGTGACACGATGAAACTTGTCAGGATTTCGCTCGGCCAATAAGAGCAACTTATCCACTTCTGCCTTCACAGGAAGCGGCAGGGATCCATTTGAACCTAAGGACAGTGCCAGCGAACGCCGTCCGATCAGACGTAAGTACACACGAACGATCCGCAAACCCAGGTGCAATAACTTACCATGATTGACATGGACGTAGTTCTCATCGAAGGCCCAGTACTTGCGAAGAGGCTTGCCAAACTCCGGAGGGGGCGTGCTTGGGTCATAAGTATACCTATCAGGAGTGATATCGCTAAAAGCTTCGGCGAGAGACATGTTCCCTGCAGCTGTAAACGATAGGTGATTGTTACTGTAAGTGCGAACAAAGTACGTGGCACTGTGTTTCATGCAATCCGAGTTGCCCGTACTATATACTTACGTGTACTACACCAAAATCGATAAGCTTTCTGACTCGACGTGAGTGTGACAGTATCGTCGATCTGAGTCTATGACCATGACAAGAATGCGTGACATCGCACAGCAGGTGAAGACAGAACACGACGAAGAGACAAAGCGACCTCATTGGTTCGGAGCTGGAGATCAATACTTAGCTTTTGGTGATCCGTTTCGGCGATCGCCGCTTTAGTAGGGAGACCACAGTCGCAAAAGGCTTATGTTGTTCGTTCTGCTTTACGTCGCGTCGACGTCGTTTTTGTGTAAAATCCTGACATACCAACCATAGCTGCTTTAAAGTATGCACAACACATGTGTCTATACTGAAGCTGCCAATGCGTTATAATTAATACCTTAATGGCCGGGATAAATAGCTAAGAGGCGGAGGCCATGAGCTACGACACGATTAGAAGACATACACAGTTGCATGTCGTTAAAGTGCCATGGTGCCAGTTCTGATTTCCTGATATCATGCATACTGTTTCTATCTAATTTTCTGAAACTGGCGTCGCCGTCCCTGTATCGACTTCGCCGCTGATCGCCAATTATTAGCAGTGGCAACCCCCTTTTCATAAACTCGAATCCTGGCCTCTTCTACCCTTGCCTGTATACATTGACATTGACACATTTAACTAGATGCAGATGGAGGTTCTTTCCCGACGAGGATGGTCTCTTTGACGTCCTTAGATACCGCGTTCAGCACTTTAGCAACGTACTCGAAATCCGAGATCTGGGAAACACTCGTCAATAATCGAGGCAGAATCATTATAATAGGTTAGACGCATACCTCGTTCCACACTTGTGCACTAATGCGTGCCCACCATGCGCCATTGTGGAAGTGGAAAGCAGGGTAAGTGTCCCACTTGTTGAAAAATTGGTCCCAGAAAAACACTCCAATCTTCTTCTGGATATCGCTCGTATAGATAGAGCCCGGTGTATCTTCTACAGGTAGAGGTATTTGCACCATCACCTGACGCCAATGTCAACGGACACCCTCGAATGAAGGAATCCCGCAGACCTTACCATGCTCAGTGTCTGTTCGCCGCTCTCATCAAGCAGCCTCGTGCCAAGAAGCTCTGCAAGACGTTTACCTCCCTCAATCGCAAGCTTGCGGTTGTAGGAAGTGATCTTCTCTTCGCCACCAAGCCACTTACGGAATGCAAGGGCTAAAGGGTATCAAATGAAAGGACTGATATGAGGGGTGCGAAACTGAACTCACCTGTGGAAACGGTTATGTATGGGCTAAAATCCTGCGTTCCAGTCCCTAGAGAGAAGATTAGTAAGGGCTGATGGTCATCTCAGGCCATTGTGATCCCTACATTCATGCTGTTTTACAAATCTGGTGTCTTCGGCCTCGCCTGGGCTTGGATAGTCATGAGAAGTTGGAATCGAACTTTTGATCACATGCTGGTTCCTATCAGCGCGTCGTTCAAGAATTAGACGAGCCATAGAACATCATGCGGAACATACCTTCGTGGAACGTAGAGCGCCGCACATCCTCTCTTCGCGTAAAGCCACTTGTGGCAGTTGCTAACCCAGAAATCTGGTTTCACTTCCCCAAGGTTAATGTTAAACTAGAAAAAATTGACGATCAGGATGCCCAAACGCGGGGGATGTTATCATCTACTCACCTCTTGACCGATGCTATGAGCAGCATCAATGACTGTCCAGATACCCTCCTCCTGAGAGATCTTCACCAGCTCTTTCCAGGGTAGAAGTACGCCAGGCATAGATGAGATGCTGTCAATCACAGCAACGAAGCGGTTCCCGCTCTTAGTCTCCTTC
The DNA here is from genome assembly GCA_037039805.1 of Irpex sp. M6601. Classification (NCBI taxonomy): domain Eukaryota; kingdom Fungi; phylum Basidiomycota; class Agaricomycetes; order Polyporales; family Irpicaceae; genus Irpex; species Irpex sp. M6601. Next base: position 11,323 of record JAXQGN010000219.1, on the reverse strand, counting down.
TGGTCCGGAAGAATATTATACTGTCTTTCCGAGTACTTCTGTTTCAGCTCCCGTATCTTTGCGCGATACGCGTCGATAATTTCCGCGTTACTCATCGGGAACTGAAGTACCACAGCGTGGACGTCGGGTCTGGGCTGCTCGGATCTGTCGCCGAGATATTGAATCGTACGTTCAACAGCACCGTATGTTGTAGTAGCTAGTAAAATAGTTATCACATGTTCTGGGAGATTATCAATGAATCACATAGCACTTACCACCGAGGAGAATATCTCCCTCTTTCCATTCGATGTTACGGAGGATGGTGTTGAGCCCATGTGTTGCGTTCGGGACGAAAACTATCTCGTCATGCTCCGCTCCGACCAATGCAGCCACTTCCTGCCTGTCTCACGCGTAAGCAAGAAAATGGCATATCGGTATCATGGAGTTAGCATACCGAGCCTTTCTCAGCAACGGTAGGTAAGTGACGCGGTGGAACTTGTCAGGGTTTCGCTCTGCCAACAATAAGATCTTGTCCACTTCCGCTTTTACAGGAAGCGGCAGAGAGCCATATGAACCTGGGATCAGGGTCAGCAGATGTCATGGGGTGACCGAAGTTCAGCGAACTGGGAACGGTAACTTACCATGATTGACGTTGACGTAAGACTCGTCAAATGCCCAGTACTTGCGTACGGGCTTGCCAAACTCTGGAGGAGGTGAGCTTGGGTCATAAGTATACCTGTCAGGAGTAATATCGCTGAATGACTCGGCGAGAGACATGTTGCCAGCCCCTGTATACGACTGATGGTCGGGGAGTGCGAACAGAGTGCGCATGTTTCGTACAAGTTGTTGCCCTTATATACGTGCACATGGGCAGATAAATCCGCCTCTCACTTACGTGTACACCAACATCGATAAGTATTCTGACTCGACGTGAGTATGACGGTATCACCGGTCCGCTGAGTCTATGACGAGGGCGCGCGAACGTCGGAAGGCAGCACGCCTATCTTTAGGCAGGTGAACACAAAGTAAGACAGAGACTGCGGTGGTCCGCAATGTTTTAGTAACCACAGCTACTCGTCTAACAAGAACTCTTTAACTGCATCGCGCATCTCTGAGCGAGGCATTTTCCTGGTCACTGTAAACTCTCCATCATCGGGATCAGCGTCGACGTCCACCGCAGGGTTTCCTGTTGCGTATTTGAAAGACACAGAACTCGTGGTCCATGTCGGCAGTGGTGACAATCCACGAGTTAAGTCGATGCCGTCAGGGTAGAGCGGTGGAGGCACGCGAGCGCCTTTGCTGTTAAGCGTCGTATGGCACACATAACACAGGTATGGTGCAAGCGATGAAGTTGCAGCTGACAAATGCGTTTCGGCCAATTCATTTCCTGGACTTGACCGGATCGCTATTCGGGCTTTCCATTGCTGTACGCCTGACTGCACAGGCCTTCACTTCATATCAGGCCCTGTTTGGGACTCACAGGTCACAAGGACGCACCTTTCGCAGATCACGCATTTTCCAGCGGTATCTCCCTTCGGTGCCAGCTTGCTGCATGTGCGCACGATAGTTGACACAGTCGATGGGTAGTCTTTCTCTAGACCAAAGATGAAGTCTATACTCGTCATGCACATAAGTTCCGTCAATATCATGGGACACACAAATCAATAGCATACCCTTCGTCAAACGGCCAAGCCCTGGCTTGGTGCCGGGCCACTGCCACTTCTCACGGCCAACTATAGGTAGACGCATCCACCACGACCATATACCGCACTCCTTCATACCTATCTCTCTCAGCGGCCGGATAATTCGCACACTATGTCTCTTCCCTTTCTTCCCACCTTGTTCGAACTCCTTGTGGAGGGAATCTGCACTCCATTCCTCTTGAGCCTCCTCGCGGACATGGAAACCTCCTCCTTGGGAGATGCCTGCTATAAGCGAGATTGCCAAGCTAGTGAGGGAGGTACCGAGCAACAGGTGAGAGCACCCTAGGGACACTGCGCTGTACTGCAGTAGAAGTCGAACAAGAGAATGGATCGTAGTCGGTAGAGCTGTGGGAGTCGGTAGGGATGAGAGATATGATCGCAAGGCTTGTACCGGAGGAATATCTGCATTTAATGCGGCATGAATCTGCAAAGCTGAGGATAATTAAGGTGAATATCGAGCGTGGAATCTGCGCTCTTTGCTTACTTTCATCGCTGAAGTCCGCTCCGAGGGCAGGATTCGAGGGTCCAGCGCCAACTTTATCCCACCAGGTACGGTCAAATGCATCTTGCAGCCTTATTGGAAGAAATTCGATGTCTTCAAGTTGCCCAATTGCATTCCGAATCTCCTCTGTTCTGTCTTTGGTCTACTTGTGGCGACTGAGCAAAACAGCAGAAACAGAAGGAAAATACCAACTCACCCCAGGTAAAGCATCGCTGACTTCAATATAACACACAGTGACCTTGTTCCACACCCGCTCGTTTCGTGGATGATCCTTTCCGCCTTCGGAAGTTACGATGGCAGGATCGGGGTGCACGTAGTGTCTGTAAACTAGGTCCAAGAGAACAGCAGATCCAAGACCTCCGGAGTATCCTATCAGGAGGTTCCCAGTAGGCTTTAGTGCCTTGCGTCGAGGGCCGTCTGGTTTTGCATTGACATATGGCTCGAGTGACCTCCTAAACTTGAAAGTCAAGAACGTCATAAAACACTCTCTGCATTCATTGTTCAGGTACATTTAGACGGCCGAAAAAAGCTTCAACACACACCTGCAATAAACCGTGTGTCTTGCTACGATGTTTCCGTGGCGTTCTTTACACTTGACGCAGATCTTCGACTTGTCATATTTGCGCCTGCCTGAAGTCGATGAGCGGTTTAAACTGAGAAATAACTTTCTCCACATACGAGGCATCAGTGCATCAGCATCGTTCGTCGGATTGTCGCAAGACGACATCGTTACTTTGAAAAACCGTGCAGGTGCTTGGTGGAGGTTAGAAGTGAGTTTCATCCGGCATGCAATCTCTGCTCCGCTTCCAGATCTTGATTGATCCGGTGGTCCCACGTGGCCGTTTGATGCGTGTATCAATGCGCCTGTCGCATGTGGCGGCAATGCTCTCTGCAATCTTGTCGGTGAACATATTCCACCATGACCCTGCAGAACGAAATTAGTGCCCCTGCTTCACTCGATGTTCCCCCAGGGAGGCCGACACTTTCGAGGAATGTCACGACCACTGATCTTGGCCGGATTCAACTCCAGGCTATGAAAAACACGGTTCTGAAGTCTCATGGGCGTCCGCCATGGTGAGGAAGATAATTTTCAATTCTGGATTTGAAAGTGAATATGTATGCCTCCAGGTATGGAGAAGACGGTCTACCAACGTCTGACGCATTTGTTGTTGGCATAGCCGGTATGTCCAAACGATCGTTGTACGCCGCCACCTGTTATCTGAACAAACCTTAAAGGTGGTTCTGCTAGTGGAAAGGTACATCCGAGTCGTCAGCGCAGTCTCTCAACCACGCTGAGTCTGGAGAGCTACTAGACACATGTTGCGCGTCAGATTGTTGAATCGCTAGGATCTCTACCTAGCGTGGTTATTCTTTCCCAAGTATGGAACGCATGCGTTCATTAGCTCTGCGCAGTACTGAAAACCTTACACAGGATAGCTTCTATCGTAAACACTCTCCTGAACAGGTTATTCTCGCACATAAGAATCTCGTCGATTTTGATCACCCGGATGCCATCGACATGCCTCTCTTCGCTTCTGTAAGTTCAGATTTATTGTGCTCGTGTGACTTAACATCATGATTCTAATTGGTATGCGAAGTGCTTAGCAGATCTCAAAGAATGCAAGCAGACGAACATTCCGATCTATTCCTTCGCACACCATCAACGTCTTGATGAAACTAAGTATCTCTACGGTGCTGCGGTCATAATCAGTAGGTGCATGGCGTTTACACAGGCATGTCAGTTCATTGACTGTCCATGTAGCCGAAGGGATTCTGGCACTACATGACCCAGCATTACGGTATGTACTGCAAACAGCGCGCTCGTAGCCACTTACTGATAATTATTCAGGAATCTCTATGACTTAAAGGTCTTATCTATACCCTGGAACACCGTTTCCAGCTCGTTGACACAGTCATAGATCTTCGTGCAATGCGATTCGGATCTTATGCTTGCAAGACGTATACGGCGGGATGTAAAAGAGCGTGGTAGAACCGTGGAAGGTGTCTTAGACCAGTAGGTTGCATCAAGTCAATATAGCTGATTAATTACTCAACCCAGTTCTCCGCAGATATCTAAGATACGTGAAGCCGTCGTACGACAACTTCGTACTTCCAACTGCCAAATACGCCGATATTGTGAGTTGAACTTCCTCACATATATAAAGGCCCGTGGCCCTAATGCTCGACGTATGTCTTCTAGATAGTTCCTGGTTCAGACAACGGTGTCGCTATAGATCTTATCTCGACACACATCAAACGACAGCTGAAGGGTCGAGCAAACAGCTTGCGCTCCCAATTGGCTCAGGCTGGTCCCCGGGAAGCACTCACTATAGAGACAAGTCCGATGTTGCCCGCATTTGAACCATGGCTCAACATTGTCAAGATCCCAGACACCCCTCAGCTGCAGGCACGCTCAGATTTTAGTAAATCAACAGATATTTCACCATTGACCATGATATTTAGGGAATAATGACAATCTTACGCGATCGGACTACAAGCCGGGAGGATTTCATATTCTTCACGGACCGTTTATCAACTCTTCTTGTCGAGAAAGCCATGGAACTGTTGCCCCATATTCCGCAGCAAGTTGTGACGCCCATCGAAGAGCCATATGTAGGGAAGAAGCTTGACGCCAATGTAAGCTTTCTTGAATTCTGTTCTGCAATATTGAATCTTAATATCGAACAAGCTCTGCGGTGTTTCTATACTGAGATCGTAAGTGGTCTGAATGTTTGCTCGAGTCATATACTGACAAATCCACAACAGCGGTGGTCCGTTGGAACGTGGTCTTCGTCGGGTCGTCAACAACGTTCCTATCGGCTCGCTCCTCATCCAATCCGAGGCAAACACAGGCGAACCTCTCCTCCTACACCTTCAACTTCCAATTTGCATCCGTGAGAGACATCAAGCGCAGCAGACCTATGTCTTCCTCCTTGATGCACAGGTGCGCGTAGAATGTTTCTTTCCGCCCATATCCTATCAAGCCGTATACTAAGCTCCGTGGACATGACTATAATTAGATTGGAACTGCCGCCTCGGCCTTCATGGCCATCCGTGTACTTCTTGATCACGGTGTTCCTGAGGACCATATCATCTTCATCACCTTCCTAGTCGCAAAACATGGCGGTATAGTCATGCTTCGCAAAGCGTTCCCTAAGGTCACCATTGTCTGTTCTGCGGTGGACAACGACCTGTCGGAACGCTGGCTTGAATGCGTGGACGTGGAAGGAGAAGGTTTGACGAATCCAGATCTTGCTGATGACCATCCTGGGACTAAGGAGAGTCGGAAAGTGTGGGTTATCGAACCTGGCATGGGACATATAGGTCAGTGGACTTCTTTGTACTCGTGGTTGCTTCTCTGACCGTAATACGATCATACTGCGCAGGGGACCGGTACTATCTCTGACAAGCTTCTTCACTCGAACTCGGGTTCATCCAATCACATCTTCTACTCTTGGAAATGAATGACATCGAGTAAGTCCACACAGGGACGCCTATTATAAATCTCGAGACTGCTGTGCAACAAGGAGACTGCGGGCTATGTAGTACTACTGCTACAATGTCGTACACACGGGGCATATTACGGCTATAAAAAGTCCAAATTAAACTTCTGCAGAGGTCGGGACAAGTGTCCAGCAGGTTGTCTAAAACAAGTCCGAGTCTGAATGTGAACATGGTACAATGCGAAAATCTAAATAGTCCAAGGAGAATGAGTGTGTGGTGGTATATAGTAACGAGTGGAACTTGAAAATCTATAGGTATAAAATGTGAATCCGTGTGATGTCCAATCTAGTGATGTAAGTGTGCAAGGAATGACGATGTGTGCTCTAGTAATGCGATGATCAGAAGTTTAGTCCGAGATGGGGATAGAAGATGGATTAGGCTGCGGTAGAGCAGACTGCGAGCGTGCTTGAGAAGTTTGAGCCGGGATAGAACCAGAACGCGACTGCCGCGACGATATACAGACCTGTCAGGTAATAAGTTAGCGTACATGACGGTCCAAGAGGAGATGGACAACAGACCAATGAGAATAAGACCTTCCAACCAGTTAGATTTACCATCAGCAACGACATAGCTCATAGTGTGCACTAGAGAAAGACAATCAGTTTCGAGCGCTATCAAGGGGCTCGACACAACGGCTCACCAGAGATATACAGCACTATAGATTCGAAAGGGTCGAATAATAGAGCGAGCGGCTTGTCGAGTGCCCAACCAAGGAGGACCATGAAAGGAATGACAAACAGGGCGGTTTGCTGTGAGAGGAGTGACAATTAGAGCTGAACAATAAAAGATACGGAAAATACTTACAATAGTGGATCCCACTGCGACACTGATGCTGAGAGTCAGTTGATCTTCTACCGATATGGTGGTAGCCGTTATGCACTCTAATAGTGAGGGTTATCGTCAGTGTTGTAGGAAAGCCATTTCAAACGAGGATGCTGACCTGCTAGCGATCCTACGGTAGGAAGCAGTATGAGGGCAATCCACTCTTTACTGATAGTTGGCGAAAGGCTGTCGATGGAGTCGATCATCCACTCGGCATTCAGTGCAACGAGCTATAGTAGTAGTGAGGAAGCAACTCTCAAGTGATTAGGTCATCGGGGCATTATTCCACGTACCACAGTAACGACACACAGCACAACGAGTGTGAGAAACAAGCTCAGTTGTGGCTTCTTGGCGTCCTCACCGACATCTTCCACGCTCTCCGAGGGCATCATAGTGCGACGGCGAAGGATCTTTGGCTCGTCAGACAGCTGGATTGTGGACCTCATGCTCCGCGGATCAATACCCTTGCCATAGAACCCTTCCCGACTCCCCGCATACATGGCCTGCTCATGCGCAGTCTCCATTTCGGAGTAGTACGATGACACCAGATCACTGACAAAGGAGGCTCTGTCGGCGGTAGGAGATGGAGATGGAGGGCTTTCAGAACCCCGCGAACTGCACGGGCTGATGCCGCCCTCACCATCAAGTTCTCTCGGCGGGGACGCACGCTCAGCCTCGGATACGAGCCGGACGGTAGACGCAGCGGCGTCAGTGTTGGGCGCATATGTTGGTTCGGCCTGAGCTGGCATTGCTACCGTAAGCTGAGAAGCAGTGGCTAGAGGGGAAGTCATCAGGATGCCCGTGCGCGGCGGAGACGTCGGAGGCGCCTTGCGATACATGTAGGGTCCGGAGAGGGAAGCCTCGCTTTGATTGGCCGTAAAGGGTGCGCGCGGGCTGCGGAATACAGAAGCGAATGTTGATCCAGGACTTGTGAGTTTGCGGAAAGCGGGGCTCGTGGGACGAACTTTCGACGCCATGGAACGCATAGACACAGCGTTGGGGAGCTTGCGGCTAGGTGTAACAGCGTCCTCAAAATGGTGGGAGTGTGACCAGAACTGAAAGAGAAGATATGCGATGTAAACTGATAAACAGTTAGAATAGCCCACAATTAGACTATCAAGCCTGACATACTGAATATGAGCACTATGGATACCTGTACTGTGGTCAGAAACATGGGAGGAGACATGAAGATAACGCATGCTTACCCCGTGGCTCATCCGCAATATATCCTTCTTCTGTTCGGCCATTGAAGTTTGTTCGTTATCCCCAGTCCTGTAAGACAGGGTAAAATGGAATGCAGCAGGAAGCAGTACTGCGCCAACACTGAGACTCAGGAGCGAAGAATGTATTTGAGTAGCAGCTATCGTCGGTTGGTGAGTACGAGGCTCAAGCACAAGATAGAAACGAACACTGTACTGGAGTCAAAGTCTTGTTGGGTAAAGCGCATTCCACCGGCGAAAAAGCACATCCCCAGAATCAGGACTATGGCCGACGTTAGACAATGTGTGGAGATGCACAAATTCATTTGCTTACGAAGTTTACTCAGCATCGCTCCTATGACTGATGATATTTTTAGTACGAAAGTATCAAGAAACATCATGGATAGGGCTCACGAGAGGACTGCACTACTCGAAGCTCACACTTCCGCAGCGCGATGACCTATGGCTAACATCAGCATCAAAGGAATATACGCAGCTCGGGTAACTTACCGCGATGACTGACTCAACTCTGAAAAAGGAACATGGGTCAGTAGGCGGCATGATGCTATATGACGCAGCAACCTACATGTTACTCTACAAAGCGTTTGTCAGTCCAGTGTTCAAAAGTAAGACGGCGGCCGATGACGTACCATGCTAGCGTTAAGGAGGCCTGTTCTCGAGCCCCCCATACGTACGGACAGCTCTCGTACCGAGAAGTCATGCAGCTGCACGAAGCATACGAACGGTTAGTTCGGAGTCTCTTAGTGTTTCGATACAGTGCATGCTTCTTACCCTTACTAATGGAATCATCGCCAGGAGACAGCCTGTTCATCATCTATGAGTATTTCAATGTAGATAGAAGTGGCACGAGATGAGCGCACCTGCAAAGATAACAGTCGGCGAGTCGGGCATCACTAGCCTGAGGATCCACTGTGCACACGACCATGTCACACCATCATGATCAGTCCACAAGGAACAAGTTAAAAGAAGTCAAGCTTCAGGATTTACCGTTGCAGGAATGAGTAATATTAGAATATTGAGCCCTATAATAATATGGTCAAGTTCTGCAGCAAGAAACTCCACAAGAGCGCGTACAGGAGCCGAGAAAGATCAACTTCCAACCCATCATCAGGTTGCGATCACGGCGGGAGCCCCCGCCTTTAGACGGTGTGGAGAATCCAAGGTTATCCTTCTCTGCATCCAGCGTCTTCTGCTTCCGTCTACCACAAGAGAACAAAGATGACGACGCCTGTTTCTTTTTCGGCTCGTGAGGGACCAGGTTTGTGGTGGAACTAGAGCTCATAGCTGAACTTTGCGACCTCGAGACTCCGTGAGTAGGACGTAGTGTTTGTGCAATAGAAAGAGTGTGTCCTATGCCCTGCGGCACGTAATAGTTGCTAGTGGCAGTCATAGCAGTTCCTGCTGTCCGGCTGCGCGTAGAGTAGCTGCTGTTTCGAGTCCCGTTTCTTGCAAAATACCTGGACGTTGAGCACCGCGACCGCCAGGGCTGGTGTAGAGGGGATGAGGGTAGGAAACAAGGAGCACGGACTGCGGTTACACGCCGAAAGAGGACAGAGAAGCGACTCCATGTTTATTTTTATGAAACGGCTGTGGCAGACCTGTTCGTCGAAGAAGCACAGACTTCTCTGAGCTAACCGTGACAGGCGCCCATCTACCATCGACGCTCGTCACATATCCTGCCCTTTTAAGTAAGCAGCTTTCCATTCTTGGATCTGATCACATAAAAAGAAGCCCCTATGGCTCCGCAAAAGCGCCGGTGCCATCAAGCCGGCGCACGCTTATCTGCCGGACGTCCGCTTCGGGCAATAGCGGGAAAACGTGACGCACAGGTCACACCTAGGGGTCACAGCGTGCTCATCTTCCTCCGCAACGTCCGCGTCCTAACCCTCGTCGTCCAAGTATCAAAATCCAACATGCTCCGTGCTGCCCTCCGCCCCGCCACCGTTGCTGCGCGCTCTTTCAAGCCCGCCAATGTCTCCAGGACTCTTTCCATGAGCGCGATCCGCCGCTCGGGTGAACACCATGATAACCACCACCACGAATCTCCCATTCCTTCTCTTTTCCCTCCCGGTTCCAAGCCCGGTGAGGTCCCCACCGACTTGACGCACGCTACTGGTTTGGAACGTCTCCAGGTGCTCGGAGAGGCAGAGGGTGTCAAGGTCTTCGATTTTGAGCCTTTGGACGCCAGCCGAGTTGGTACAACTGAGAACCCAATCAAAGTCTTCTCCTTTGTGAGTATCTCTAGTTCTCTGCTTTCTCGCAAACATATCTAATTCACTGTTCATAAAACAGGACACCGAGCGCCTTGTTGGCTGCACTGGTGCTCCCGCTGAGTCCCATGACCTCGTTTGGTTCAACCTTACCAAGGGCAACCATGCTCGCTGCCCCGAGTGTGGCTCAGGTACGTCCCAGTCATTCTCGTAGTGTGCATGGTGCTCACGGAGATGCATTTGCGCGTACAGTCTACGACTTGGACTTCCATGGCGACGAGGAGGCCCTCGCCATTGCCAAGGCTGCTGCTCACCACTGAACGGTATATTTTAAGGACCATTCACTCTCATTAATGTAGAAGCACACTCTGCCGCGCAAGGAAACAATTCATCTTTTTCTTTTCCGCCTTCTTCTATCATATACTACCCCACACTGTAGTGCACGTCTCGTGTATTATTGCGCGTTTGCGAGGTGTGCAGGCGGCCTTCCAGTAGGTGCGTATAGAGCGCGTAATTGCCTCATCCACATTGGTTCATATTCATATTACGCGCATGTTGGAGGACTGGAACGTGCGCGACCTGCCCATGTCCGTCCGAGGCCTGCCCGGATCAGGCTCTAGATCACATGGGGAATCATACCTTTCCTCCTTCAGGAAGTTGGCTGATGTGAGTCGCCAAAGCATCGTAGTTGCATCGAGTGCCTCTGATCGCTGCTCATCCAATGTTAGCTAGTCAACCCTCGGTCGTAAGAGGACCATTATTAGATGTTACAGCACCTCTTGGCGATCTTTGATTGCAGTTCAACACGATCGCAACTACGGAAACGCAATGTGCATTCGTGATACTCGGTGATACTTTGATCATAGACAAGAAGATCATAGACAAGAAGTCGCCGTCTGAGCTGGTATCCCCATCTGTGGAGACTTGCGTCTTTCCGAACCAAGCTGTCATGGTATCGCAGCCTCTCGTTAGAGAGTTTGGCGTATACTCCGCGCGTCACTTCACTACATCTCCATAGCTTGCGTTGGTCAGGGATACACCCCCGGGAAACCGGCCCAAGACCCTCTCTTTGGCATACTCGGCGCGCTGTTCGTAGCTAGTATGTACCCCGCTGTTTTACACCCTGTTCCTTGCCTTTTGCTTACGATTTACTACTTAGGCCTACTGCTACCTCCGCAACCAATGATGTCTCAAGTATGGTGCTGCTCAGGGCGGTCAACATCCTTCATCTGTTCAACCTTGCAATTGGCTTAGCCAGTAACGATACGTTTGGGTGATTTATCAGGACAGACAGGTGGCCACCTGCAACTCCTGGCAACCCAGCCTAATTAGGCTGTGATGCGGGTATACGCTTCCACGCCTAATTAGCCTGCTCCTTGCTGA
>JAXQGN010000218.1:0-54605 GCA_037039805.1 Irpex sp. M6601 | reverse complement strand
TCGCAAGCTCGCGCCTCCTTTGCTTGTCTCGGTTGGCGCGCATCAGCTTGTGACCGGACTGGCTGGCGAGTCTAGGTATTTCTCTCAGGATACATGCTGGAAATCTAGGCTACAGGAAACGCTCAGGAAACGCTCAGGAAATTCGAGGTATCCTGGGCGTTTCCTGCTGGAAAACCCGGGTTGATGCCCAGTGTGCAGCATCTCCTACTGGCGATCGTTCCTCCTACAACTCGAGTCTAGAATCTCAATGCTATTATTCTATACAGGTTAAATCCTCACTGTTCTCAGCTTGTTTCTCCCCAACAAGTCCTGTTCACAACTTCTTCAGGATCCAGGATCTCCGACTTGGAGTCCCACGGCACACGTAGCAGGCATTTTCCTTTGAACCAGATATAGGTATTGTCACAATTCTGCTTATCTTCCTACATATACTGGTGGAGGAAGTTGTTGTCGGACGACATGTAATCAGGTGCGAGGGGACAGCCCTCCAGTCACGAGGAATCCGAAGCCCGGGTCTAGCTTCCTAACATCTTCTCACAACAACATACGTCTATATTGGGTCCGGTGGTAATGCTCGCTCCCTCCTCCCCCTCCCCACAACAAGACAACTCTGTACCATATGGTCTAGCCTGTGTCACCTCTGATAGATGGCACTACTATCCGAGTTCAAGTCACCTTACCCACCTGTCGAGGTTCCCGAAACGTCCTACTACGAGTTCCTGGTTAAGCACGGCAAACAATCCCGCTATTCGCCCGATACACCAGCTCAAATCGACGGCATTACTGGAGAGACGCGCTCTAGGGGTCAGCTCGAACAGGAGTGTCTGCTTCTAGCAAGCGGATTCAGGAATATACACCGCAAAGGACTGGAAGAGTTGAGACGGGGGTGCGTGGTGCTCGTGTTCAGTCCAAATAGAATACTGTATTCACTGATACAGCTGGCTCTCGTGAGTCCCGGAAGTAGTCGCGCTATTTCTCGAGAGATGATCTGACTGATTACATACTTAATGTCTATCATTCATGTAGGGTGCAGCCGGAATAGTCCCAGCGCATGCCAACTCGGCGTACCTCCAAGGCGAACTAGCGCATGCGTTCAGGATCAGCAGCGCTTCCCATGTTCTCGTCCACCCATCACTCCTACAGCTTGTTCTCATCACGCTGACTTCTACGTTGGGATATACCGAAAAAGATGTGAAGAAGCGGGTCATTATAATGGCGCAGAAGGCGGACGTTCCGGAGGATATTCGAGCGCAAGGCTGGATTGACCTGGATGACGTAGTCCAAGGTGTTATGCCTCTGGATAGACCAGAGTGTTTCGATGGGGAACAGTCGCGCGAGGTTGCTGCAATTTACTTTAGCTCAGGTAACATCTTCCGCTCCTTTCATGTCTATACGTGGTCGTCCGCTGATATCGTGACGGTCAACACCGTTTCTTTAGGTACAACGGGTCTGAGCAAAGCAGTTGCCCTTACACATTATAGTCATGTTGCTTTCCTCGTGCAGTCCGGTGCATGCTGGCCGTGGTATGTCTATGACCGAGACGTCATCATGGCGGTCGTACCGTTGTACCACGTCTTCGGTGGTTTAATACTCACCTTGCATGCTTATTATGTGGGATGCCCACTTGTCGTATTGTCGAGGTTCGAGCCAGAGACGTTCTTAGCAAGCATACCCAGATTCCGTATTACGGTCAGTTCGCTCGACACCTTTACGGCCCTCAATAATCTTTTACTGAACCGACCGCTTTGCATAGGCTCTCCCTCTTGCACCGCCGCTTCTCCAGTTTCTCCTTAAATATCCCCACATCGATAAATATGACCTCTCGAGTGTTAAGTGGATGCACGTTGGAGCAGCACCTGTGTCAGCTTCCGTTATAGAGATGACAGTCGCCTCTTTCAAACAGAGAGGAGCTAATGTGGGAATTATACAGGGATACGGGATGACAGAGTCAAGTAAGCAGCGATTTCACAAACGCTTTGCATGGAATTGTGGCTAACATGGAGATTGTAGATGGCGGTCTAGCGTTCTTACGTGTCGAGCATATGCTTACCAAAGCTGGCTCCGTCGGATTCATCATGCCAAGCATGGAAGGTCGACTAGTAGACGACGACGGAAATATCGTACCTTTAGGACAGCCCGGGGAGTTTTGGTGTCGAGGACCGAATATCATGAAGTGCGCACGATTCACCCATCTCTGTCTTGTTACGAACGTTCAGGCTAACTTAACGCTGCGCATATTATTAGAGAGTATTCTGGGAATGCGAAAGCAACGCAAGAAACTCTGACCTCAGATGGTTGGTTGAAGACTGGAGATGTCATGACGCTTGACGAGCACGGATTCCTGACGGTTGTGGATAGGAAAAAGGAGTTGATCAAGTATAAGGGATTCCAAGGTCCGTTATTCACCGTTATTTCTGTTCTTAAATAATGCCTTCGCTGACACTTCCTGCTTCGTTCCCTATTACAGTCGCACCCGCAGAACTAGAGGCGATCCTTTTCATGCATCCCAAGATAGCTGATGCCGGCGTCATCGGAGTGTACTCTGAGAAGGATTTCTCAGAGGTTCCGCGGTACGGCGTTATTTTTCTCTTTTGATTCGGAAATTAAGCTTACATGCGTTGGTTTTAGAGCGTATGTAGTGCCAAGCGACTTGAGTCTCCTGACCGGCCCCCAAATAGCCAGAGAGCACTTGGTGGAAGAGATACACGAATGGATGAAAGGCAAGCTCGCGCATTATAAGCTGCTGAGAGGAGGTAAGCCATAAAGGTGTTCCGTGCGGTCCGGTGTGCATTGGGCTGATGAACGTGCAGGTATCGCGTTGGTGAACTCGGTACCCAAGAGCCCCTCGGGAAAGATCTTGAGGAAGGACTTGAGAACGTTACACCGGTCCTTGCAGGCTAGTAAAGCCAAGTTATAGTGAGGCGTTTACGTGAGTGTGTAATATCATGGGTATTCCGCTCATCCCTCGTTATGTAGGATAAGGTTGTAATGCAAATGCGTGCTGTTATATCATATCTGTACTCTATCGGTGTACGATAAGGACAAACCGCCTGTGATAATAGCTGAACACAGACCACTACAGCGGGTTCTTAAGTGATATGTCCTTCATTACATCTATCGCCTCGCCTCTAAAGTTATCCAGCCCAATCTCCATCGACTTCAGTCCATCGAGGAGTGTCAGTAATTGCGGATTGGCCAGCCTGTACCGGGGCCAATACAATGACTTTTCGACTTGATTATTCGACCATTGACCATTCGGATCCAGATAGTTGACAAAATGGATTAGATAATCTGTCATATCCCCGGGGCCATAGAAATCCGGCAGATCGAAACCATGGGCCTGTTGAATACCGATCTTAGTTCACAATGTGCATTAGGCATGTTAAAGCAAAACGATACGTACCGAACCGAAGTCGGTAGTATTCTTTTCTCTTTTCCATTCTGCGAAGTCGAGTAAATCTAACATCCATATGATATACAGGCTATTGCTTACGGTAAACCCAACTATTCTGCTTCTCAGCGAGCTGCTGGAGAAGAAGGCGTCGTGGTGCGAAGAACTCCCAGTCACCCTGAATCGCTGCCAGTCGCTTGAACTCCGGCGTTAGGGCATTCTTGATACCAGTGTCGAAGGGTGAGCCAAGGGTAATATCATTCGGATATACCTCAAAAAGCCTCTCGACATCTGACGTGGAGGCGTTGGGGAAATAGTTTGAATGAATGTACGACTTGAAAGAGTCATCAGTACTGAATCATGGAGTGAGAAGAGATTAGCGTTATCAAACGAATAGCCGGCAAGCACAGATTCACGTACGTGACGTTTGTTTGAGTCCAGGAGAAGAAAGTTCCTTCGTCGTCACAATTCTAGGAATACCCGGGCCATAGATTAGTATATTTAACGGCGGGCCGCTATGATATTGGGCTCACCCCGATGATGAACGGGATGTTTGCTATTCTTCCTTCGAGCAAAGTATTCTGTAGAGGTCCCTTAAGGAAGACACCGTCTGCTCGTGGCGTCCAGGAAAGATCCAGAGACTAAAACAACGCCGGATTAGCAAGTATGCTTATTTACAGCGCTGATATTACATCTTACTGACCATGGGAGACAAAAAGGAGTTGGTTTCGTCCATGGCTTCTTTGATATCTTCAAATGAGGCCTCGCGCAGGCATTGCAAAGAGTCTGAGGCACCCAAGCATCCAAGCTTCCCAACGATGTTGTCGTAGACATACTGTCCATTCGTAATGTCACCCAATGGAGAAACGGCCCCGGATTCCATAAACGCGGCGTGGAATAGGCCTTCGGTGTTCCCATCATTGGCCAGCATCTGTGCGCCGACGGACATCGCTCCGGCTGACTGACCAGTGCTACACAAATATCAGCATTGGTACCTACATGTACAACGATGAACTTGAAATAACTTACATAGTCACCCGAGAGGAGTCTCCACCGAATGCTGAAATATACTTGTGCACCCAGCGAAGCGCTTCTCGCTCTATTAAGTAACGGCGGCGATCATGAGCATTACGTCTGCAATACAGGCGTGAAACCTCACGATCTTGCAGTCCAAGGTTGCCTATTCCCGCGGCTTTGACTTCGGCGCCGCCAATGAATCCGAAAGCTATGATTGCAACTGTCAGCCAGTGCGTGCTACTATTATATACCACAATGATACCTGCCAGACAGTCTGAGATGGGAGTTGTCAGTATGGTATCCGATAGTGAAGTTTGGTAAAGTAAACTGACCGATAGTTGAAATTGACGTAGATGATAGGCTCTCCGATCACGATGGACCTCTCAACAATGCCCGTACCGTCGGCCCTATCGAAATCGAGAGAAGGCTTAGTGGCAGTAGTATATACTAGCAATAGTAATAATAGAATAGTAAACGCACGTTTGCGAGCCACCCACTTCGAATCCGCCTACAGTTTTCAGTCGGGTCACGGTCTGAGTGTTAAGGAGAGTGCATAAACCAGTACTCACCGCCGAAAATGTACTAGGAACCGATTTATGATGCATCAGCATACGGCTTGCGATATGAAAAATCTCGCCTCTATTTAGGCAGTTACTTACAACCAATACTGGCAATCCTGCGTCTCTCGTAACATTTGATGGTTTCCAAACGTTTATAGTTAAACCTATCAGACACAACATCGTCAAGCACAAAGGCCACCAGGGGGTAAAGAGCAGCAAACTTACAATCTTCCCCGCTATTGAAGTTGATTGACTCAAGGTATGCGTTTACGGCTGCCTTTGCTTCCTCAGAAAGGTTTCCAGGGAACTCGGGCTGAACCTTCTGTTGAGTGCAAGCTAATGCAAAATTCGTCGCATTATAAATCCCAGAATACGGATCATTGCCGACTGGAAGCCGTAAACGTAGGTCTCCGATCCTGGGTATCATACGGACGTCAGCTCCGATATCGTAGGGACAACTTAAGAGAGTGAAAGAGCCCTTACGGAGGCTTTGCAAATGGTATTCCTTTGAATATATCGACACTGGTGTTCTTGGACCCAATAAAGCTGCCGTTGTCTAGAGTGACCCAAGGGGGCGACAGAGCACTCAGCATGAGAGGTTTCGGGATCATCGCAAAGGCTAGGGTAAATGGTCTGAGAACGACTGAGGGAGGATGGCCTGTTATACTGGTCGATATGACCGAACGAGGGTTATATATTGTGTGAACTTGAGCAAGCGCAGGAACACTGACTCGAAGTCCCGCGTTTAGGCCAGAGCCAAATTTAATACGTACGACTCTTTCAATACCGACTGCTAAACCATTGTGACTGTCCGGATTCCTAATTAGGTAGAGTTGTTACGAGACCCTTGCCATTCTGGGACGTGTGCGAAGATCCTGGAAAGGAACGACACAACAAATTTACGCGTCGCGCTGCGATCAAGGTGTTAGCCAACGTCACGTCAATAATAACCCATGCTTCAACCTATAGTCGTTGTCCGAGTCATAGAAGTGCAGTGCGTTACCCAATCATCGACGCTGCTCGTGAACTTGTAGTCACACGTCTCGGATGAAATGGCTCGCAGAATGACAAGACGGTCCCATCTACTGCGTGGAGACCATGGATACTGGCATTACCAGTAGAAGGTAAGGCCTCTCTGTTAGCGAAGGTAGGTGTTTGAACGCTAAAAATGACTCACCAGCGCACAGGTACTGCTTAAACAGCGAGCTCCTAATGCATATAATGTAACACTGTATTAGTAACCACACAACGACAGAGCTTGCGGTTTGATACACGTAAAGTATCGAGTCCTGAAGGCACGCCAGAGTCATCAATCCAGGCCACTACCAGTAAATATAGCATCACGGCTAAGTTTGCGCAAAAAGCGCTACAGTGGGTACTTCAAAGACAGCTCCGTCATGACTTTGATGGGTTCCTCCCTGAAGCTATCCGTTCCGACTCCTATCGGGATTGCTCCATCAAGGAGTGTCAGAAGCTGAGGATTATGTAAAGTATACCGCGGCCAGTTGGTTGCCTCGGTATCGTTCTTCTGATGACCATTGGGATTGCCATGGTTTATGAAGTGAATCACATAATCCGTCAGATCCCCAGGCCCGTATATGTCATCAAGATCGAATCCATGAGCCTAAGTCATTGGAGTTGTGTGAATTGGTCAGCAGAGGTACTCAAAAGCGGATTAAAAGTACCTACAGAACCAAGGTCCGCAAGAGCTTTACTTTTCTTCCACACTAGCACAGGTGTATCAGGAATCCAGATTTAGTGTACCATAGAATATTGCCGCTTACGATAAACCCAGGCATCCTGCCTGCTAGCCAAACTGTGTAGAAAGAGTCTCCTTGGCGCAAAGAAAGTAAAATCTCCTTGAATCGCTGCGAGCCTCTTATACTCAGGGGTCACAGCGTTCTCGGTACCCGTATCGAACGGTGAGCCTAATGTTACGTCGCTTGGGTATGCTGCAAGGAGCTTGTCAAGTTCTGAGCGTGAAGCCTTGGGAAAGTAGTTCGAGTGAATGTAGCTTCTGAAGGCGTCGTCCGAGCTATGGAAGAGCAACTTAGGAAGATATCATTTGTCCATCGAATACAGACAACGTACGATATGTTTGTCAGCACCAGAGAGAATATAGTGCCTTCATCATCACAGTTCTGCGAAACAGAAGACGATATGTTAGTACGCTTATTAACGCCGGTAAATGTTTGGCCTACTCCGCTAATGAAAGGGATAGTTGCTACTTTGCCATTCAACAAGGCTTTCTGTGGAAGATCTCGGAGAAATGTCCCATCGACTCTCGGTGTCCAAGCAAGATTTAGAGACTGTCATGAGAAAACCAACGTCAGCAACCCAGTAGCCCATCATATCTTAAGAATGACTCGGATTAATAACTCACGGAGGTAGAAAGAAAAGAAGCCGATTCGTCCATCGCCTTCTTGATGCTTCCAAAAGGTGCTTGACGCAGGCATTGCAACGTATCTGAGGGGCCCTGACACCCAGCGTTTCGAACGAAAGTATCGTAAACTTTCTGACCATTTGTGATGTCGCCTACTGGTATTGCCGAGCCTGACTCCATGAACGCGGCATGAAAAAGGCCTTCGGTGTCGCCGTCGTTAACAAGCATCTGCAGTGCTACAGAGATTGCTCCAGCCGATTGACCCCAGCTGGGAAGTATGAGTCCGTGCATAGTACTGTACTAGCGTCTGTTACCTACATAGTCACTCGGTGCGGGTCCCCATTGAAAGCGGAGATGTATTTTTGCACCCATCGAAGCGCTTCGCGCTCTATCAGTGGCGAGTCAGAGGTTTGAATCGTATATAACCTAGGACCACTCACGGTCATGCAATCCAATGTTACCCACTCCAGCAGCTTTCACTTCGGCGCCGCCCAACCAACCAAGAGCTGTGCCATGAGTAAGGACCCTTGAAACCATGCGAATTCGGGGCATTAAAGCCACGTTATTACTCACCAGACAACCTATTCCGCATATAAGTAATGCGGGTGGGCCAAGAATACGGGAGAGGTGTATTTACCTGTAGTTGAGATTCACGTAGATCATAGGTTCGCCGATTGCAACAGACCGCTCAACAACGGTTGCTCCATCCATACTGGTAGACAGATGACTTCGTTAGATAGGTACTTTGTCTATAGAAGGGATAATTACCTCTCCCCCACTTCAAATCCACCTGAGAAACTCGTAAGTATTTGATGTCGTAACAATACCCCATGCAACAAAGATACATCACCTCCATAAATGTACTAACGCAGTGCGGGTCAATGACTCAGCTCATATATGAAAGAATACACTTACAACAACGACGGGAAGCTTTGTGTCTACAGACATGCTTGATGGTCTCCAAACATTGACCGTTAAGCCTGTTCGTGCGATAATAGGCAGATCAGGGAGATTCCACGCATCTGCTCACGTTACATCAAATAAAACTCACAGTCTTCTCCACCATCGAAGTTAACTGATTCGAGATATGCTTCGGCGAACGCTTTTGCGTCTGGGGCCAAGATGTCTGGAATGTCTACTTTCAGCCTCTGCTGAACACATGGTGTGCCGACGTTCGTTGCATTGTGAACTCCAGTGTATGGCTCGTTTGCAAGCGGTAGGCGGAAGCGTAAGTCGCCCACACTATGAACGTGAATCCTCAGGACAATAATTACATCGGATTGAGCATGACACTTACGGAGGCTTCGCGAATGGTATGCCAAGGAACATATCTATACTTCCATTGTTGATCCCAATGAACGTACCGTTATCTAATGTGATATAGGGAGTATTGCTTAGGACAGGGTTTACGCATAGTGCTATCGTGAGACAGAGCGCTGCGAGAGGTACAGCCGAGAAGGACATGACTGACGTTTGTGAGCAGTAGAGATGTGTAGCGTTGCGATTTGAAGCCTTATATAGCCCCATCAGTCACGTAAAACACACGATGTCACGAACTTACGTGAAGCGGGCCCCGACGGTTACATATCATTCAAGCTCCTGGCGCTCAATATATGTGAGGGCTGACCTCGTCGAGTATACATATGGGCGGGAAGTTGTAACACGCTCACTATGTCTGATCGTTATGTCGCCGGGTGTGCGATTTCAAACTGGCGAGTTAATTTGGGTGGTGGCCTCTTGGTAGTTGGATGGGTGGCTATGTCGTTGCGGTTCCTACCGTGACTTAGTCAATAACCTGGCCCATCGGGAAATAGAGGCCTTCACAATACTTGCCATCGAGCTGTCTAAACTCAGGGAGCTTCTCCTTCGGCGAAATTTGTGATGCCTGTAGGAGGGGAAGGTAATTCAAACTGATCCGTTGTTAGCGGAAAGGACTTTCTGCGCAAGAGTGCGATATTCGCGGAAGGGCCAATTTGTACTAGTACCTGATATTCGGCTGGGTGGCTCGCTGGCCATGAACTTGTCTCTGTGTATAGTTTCAGGATGAAAAATTTCTTCCAACGATGTCCGCACAACACAAGGCCCGAGTTCAACATTCGACGGCTGTAGATTAGAGTATTCTATTGTATCATTGTCGGAATGGTGGATAAAGTACAGACACCACCTTTACCGACACCTTATAGATACTGTAAGCACCAGAGCGTTGATGAGCACGTCGTCAACGTATCCTTGAACTACTGACTCACCTCTTTATCCTACCGAATCCTGCACTACAGCGGATATTTCAGCAACAACGAATTCAAGTGGCCCAATGGGCCTTCCCTAAAATCGTCAGTTTCGAGTTCGCGGGGTGTAGGTCCGTCAAGGAACGTCATTAATGCTGGATTTGATAGCGTGTACTGTGGCCATTCCGTGCCATTTACGCCGTTCGGATCGAGGTAGTTGACGAAATGAACGAGATAATCTGTCAAGTCTCCTGGTCCGTAGACATTAGCCATCTCATGACCATGGAACTGAAATAAGATGAATCAGCGGCAATGACATGGAATACAGTACGTAAGACTGACAGAACCAAGGTCTGGGAACGCTTTCATCCTCTTTGATGCTGAAAATCGTTACGTTTAGAGCTATATTATGCATCTCGTCAAGGCTCTGATACTCACTGAATGACCATGCAGGCTGCTTATCCGAAAGATGCTGTAAAAAGTATCTTCTTGGTCCCGTGATCAGGATATCCCCTTGGAGAGCGGCAAGCCGTTTCGACTGAGGCGATAGCACATTGCGATCACCAGTACCAAACGGTGAGCCTTGGGCAACGTCTTGAGGATATAGTTCAAACAAATGCTCAATCTCACTGTTGGTTGCGTTTGGCAGGTAAGTTGAAGTGATGAATGTGCGAGCCGCATCATCCGTACTGTACACCGCAATAAACGTGATGTCCGTCTAGCTGAATGCGAGACAACGTACGTGATGTGAGTCTGCGCCAGCACAGAGAATGTTCCTTCATCGTCGCATTGCTGAAAAGGGTTGTTAGCAACCGCTCCAAAATGACGAGAAACAAGGTTTAGGGCTCACTCCTATTACGAAGGGTACATTCGCTACAGCGCCCTTCAACATTGCCTGGAACGGGACATCTCTCAGAAAGGTTCCGTCGGTCCTTGGGATCCAAGTAGAGTCCACTCCCTACGTACACAATACGGGTCTCAGTCATTCAGAAACTATGGTCTGTACGGAGAAGTCGTACTTCTCTGTCGGGCAAGATGGTTTCGCTTGGTGCCTCCCGCAGACACTGCAAAGGATCTGCAGAATCTTGACAGCCAGTTCTGTTCAATAGATCATCGTGATACTTTTGTCCGCGGACGATGTCTCCGTATGGTATGATCGAGCCAGACTGCATAAACACGCCTCGGAACAGTCCTTCAGTGTCCCCACCATTAGCAAGCATGTGCAACGCCGCAGATATTGCGCCTGCGGACTGCCCCCACCTAACAATACAACGTCAAGACTCATAGATGAAGAAAAGAATTGAAAAATATCTCACAGAGTAACTTTCGAAGGATCGCCGTTGAATGTGGAGATATACTGGCGTACCCAACGCAACGCCTGGCGCTCTACACGACGGGCTTGATTAGTTCCCAGAAGTTTAAGCAGAAGGTAAGACCTACGATCTTGAAGACCTAAATTGCCTATGCCGGCAGCTTTAACCTCAGCTCCAGCTGGAAAACCGAATACTGGAATGACCATATGAGGGACGAAGTGACCCCGTGGTGACAATGCATCTCTCACCTGAAACCCTTGAGAAATGCCATAACGATTAGAAACGCAGCCCCCACATGAGCAATAACTCGTACCTATAATTCATGCTAACATATATGATGGGTTCGCCTATGTCAACGGACCGCTGAACAATGACCGATCCATCGTAGCTGTACGAAAGATGAGTCGATGTTCAATCAGTGACGTATAAGAGCATCTACCTAGCAGAGCCGCCCATTTCGAAGCCACCTAGAAGAAGTCACAAACAAGAATTAATGTGATACGACAATATGCGACTTCGAGCGACTGACCTCCGTAGATCCACTGTACCGACACCATCGAGTGTTAGTCCAAATACAGTTCATGAATACATATCAACGAGAGTACGCACAACCACAACAGGCAGCTTGACGTCCCTCGGAACATGTGCTGGTTTCCAAACATTCACTGTCAGACCTAAGCAGTCATAGTCAGCTACACAGCGCACGGTGCCACACTCGCAACTACTTACAATCTTCACTCGTTTCGGAGAACGTTACAGCCCCTGCCATATTTTCAAGTAGAGCCCTGGCCTCTGGAGCAAGATTGTCGGGCAAAATGAACGATACGGGCTTTTGGAGACAAGCAGGTCCGAACGTGGACGCATTTTGGACCCCAGTGTACGATTCAATGGCGACTGGCAACCTGAAGCGCAAATCTCCCGTTCTGCAAATCGTATATACTGTAAGCTTTGGGTTGATCACGAATAAGTGTACTTACGGAGGCTGAGCATATGGTATGCCCAGGTATTTATCGATACCATTGTTTCGCATGCCAGTGAAGGTGGCATGGTCCAGGGTCACCTGGGGAATGTTGCTAGGAGCTGTAGACATACGCAATCTGGCGACGAACGCCGCCGCCGCCGCCAGAAACAGACTGACAGTAAAAGAAAGCATGGTGATGAGGAAGCTCGCTGGCCCCAAGTACGAACCTTATATATTGCCTCTCATTCCATGCGGCGCAGTGAACGAGCGCTAATCAACCTTCTTGAGACTCGGCGGAGGTTGCTCAGCGGCTCGTCCCCAGCCGTCGTCGCTGCGTTATACAAGAGCCCCCCTTGGCTGATCCATCCCTGCTACCAGATAGGTGGGTTGCTTTAGGGTAGAGCCAATACGTACCAACAAGGTAGTGGCCACCCAAATCGCGCCCAGTTCTATTGACTGGACGCAGCTCGCAGACTGCGGTAGGGCAGCCGAGAAGATGAACCCGTTTACCATCGGCCAAATGAGATATACTGAAGTCCACACCTAGAGAGGATATTGTAACAAGAGCGAATTCAAGTAGTTTATTGAGCCTTCTCCACAAGTATCCTTTTCGAGCTTGCAAGCCATAGATCCGTCAAGGAAAGCTATCAGTACGGGATCAGGCAGAGCTTACTGCAGCCAGTGCTCTGCAGTATCGCCATCTGGGTTGAGATTGTTGGCAAAGTTGACGAGATAATCTGCCGATTCTCCTCCTTCATAAACATTCATCGTGTTGAGGGATGGGAACTGAAGCATGGATCGTGTTTTCAGTAGAAGCGCAGCACTATGCACAGACAAATATACATACAGATCCTATATCAGGAAAGGATTGCATCCGTCTAGAGGTTAACAAGCACATGACATTAGATCACAGGTACGAAGATGAGGGCCGGCTACCAGACTCGGAGCGCTGTTGCAGGAGGAACCATCTTGGTCCATTAAACAGGAGATCGCCTTAAGTGCCGCAAGGCGTTTGTACTGAGGAGACACTACATAGAGATCGCCAGTTCCGAATGGCGAGCCTTGGGTAACGTCTTGCGGATAGAGCTCGAGCAGTCAATCTACCGCAGGGCCGCTGATGTCTGGGAAATATTTTTGGGAAACGAATGAGCGGTCTACATTGTCCGTGCTGAGAAACCCCGCTTTGAGCGTATATAACCGCAACCTTCGATATGTGTAACTTACATGATGTCGGATTGAGCGAATGCAAACCTTGTGTCTTCATCATCGCAATCCTGGGAGCAACGACACATTAATTCGGGGAAACATGAATGTACTAAACCACTCACGCTAGACACAAAAGGTACATTCGCTATTGCGTCTCGCAATACTGCTTGATGAGGAGGTCCCACCAGAAGCCTCTCATCTAATCGTGGTGTCCGCTTACCTCGACAGAGGGGAGAGAAGGCGTTGAGTCTATCATAGCTTTGATAGTGTCAGGGGATACGTGTCGCAAACAGGGCAACGAAACGGCAGCATTTTGTTTCCGCTACGAGTTTATCGTAGTACTGCTGATCCTACTCCGAATCGCCAAACGGTATCGGAGAACCTGAGTGCATTCGCTTCCGCTATGTTGGATGCATTCTATACATTTAGGGTCAAGCCTGACGAGCGATGCAACCAGCACATGACAACGACGAGCAGACTATACTTACAATCTTCGCTAGGTTCCGGTAAGGAGACAGAGAAAGTGCCCAGTAGCCCCTTTGCTTCAGGAGAAAGCCTTTCTTGAGTGCTAAATGATATAGCTTGTTGGAGACACGCTGAGCCAAACGAGGTTGCGTTATGCACGCCCTCGTATGGGGTGTTCGCAACTGGTAATCTGAAACACAATTTGCCCGTTACAAAGCCACGTCTCGTAGGATATTCGAATGCAAGATAAATTGTCTCGACTCACGATGGCTTCGCAGACGGTATCCCGAGGAACTTATCAAATCTGTCATCGCAACCCTCAATAAATATTCCTGCTTCCAATCGAATGCGAGGTCGAGTGACCAGTCCGCTGTCTATGAAGAACCTAGCAGTGAATGCAGCGGCAATCGCCAAACACAGGCTGGAGGTAAGAGTCCTCATGAGCTGTGTCGCTACAAGAAAGTGTATATCGACTCAGTAGAGTTGCCAGCTACATAATATAGCCCCTCACCTTGTTCAGATGACTTTGAACCGGAACATCCATTGCGCTTGATTTTCCATAACACCGGACAAAGGTGCGGGACCGACCTCATTTTGTGAATGCCTGTCTCATCCGATCTCTTCTATACACAGCTGGTGACTGCTTGAGGTGTCAGCAATTACGCACTAGAACAAAATACCATTCTTATCTTCCACATTACAAGATTTATAGTCGGTCAAAAGTCAGCTTCGTCCCAATTCAAAATCCACTTCGACTGAAACCTAATCTTTTCTATGAGTGCATCAATGCGGAGCGCTGAATAATGGGCCACATGTCAGTGCTTTTGGTGGTTTCGCAAGGGCAGAAGAAGAGCTACCTTCGTTGACGGTATGTTCGCCGTTGTACATTGCGTCCTCGCTAAAGTGGCCATAGCGAAATATATGTCTGGTCAAATTCCAATATCTCGCAGTGTCTGTGACACCAAATGCGATGTCACTATTGGCAATAGCAATATTAATGCTCAGAGTACATACCGGTGTTACCTGGAAAGGACGAGAGTCAGAAAGATCTTTAGGCCGGCAATTGAGCTCTGACTCGTCTCTAGAAACCGGACTTACCAAACATAAGTGTCGGCATTACAACGAATTCCTTGTCTTTGTACGCCGGAGATGCTTTGAGCGCAGCTTGGATTGTCCCCGTCAATAGCTTATACGGCCTCACGTCACTGTCCGTCTCTTCGTTGGAAGGCGATCGAGGGGCCGGTTCCAATGAGTTACCCCACGCAGTTGTCAGAACAATCGAGCCTTCCGAGCTACCGTTGTATACAATGGACTCAAAGGCGTGCAACGTTAGGTTGTGTTCAATTGCAACTGGAAGGATGGTATACGTGAATCGCTCTTTTAGCGCCGAGACCGAGCTAGAGAGGGACGAGTAAGGTTAACCGTCGGAATATGGAGAGGAGAGCGCGAAGAGTCAAATAGCCACGAACCTTTCCTGAGCGATTCGGTGATTTACGATAGCATTCACTTTCTCAGGCAACGCGTTGACCTTCACACCTCCCTGAACTAGATCTACTGCCTGAGTCGTGGCTATCAGCGCGTGATATATGCTGCTCCTGGCTCCATCTAACCCCACGAGAGCCCTTCCGAGCTCTTCAAGGGCGGCATCGTTATACCTTGCACGTTCAACGAGCATCCGAATATTAGGGGGAAACTGTGGTCCGTACGCGGCTTCACATTCAATCTGCTGAAAGGCGGTGCTCGTTCGTGAGAGAGAGAGAGGATGTGGGTTGGATTCAAGAGTAGTGATCGCAGAGGCAAGGATTCCAATTGCCTGATAATTCAGCTAGTGAGTGGAATACTGAGAAACAGTTATAGTGGGAGGCCTACTGTATGGCGAGGGGGTACGCTAGAATGTCCACCTGGCGTATTGACCTCGATGCGCACGTCTAGATAACCTTTCTCTCCAGTTGATGGCTCAGCAAAGATGATATCCCCGCCATATAGTGCACCGAAGCCATCTGAGCCGGACGAGTCAGATATTGTCACGCTAGTAGGGCAATCGACGTAGCTTAACGTACCACCTTCGTCCATCAATGCAGCAAAAGCATCTCTACCATATGTAGACTCGAGGTATTGAGCGATTTGCTTAGCCCCCTTTAAAATCGGTGAGTTTCGATATGTAGAGCTGAGGAAGCAGAGCCTACCTGAGTACCCGTTGATTCTTCGTCAATACCATACGCTAACACGAATGTTCGTGTAGGCTTGAAGTCGCGTTCGAGGAGAGCCTGTATCGAAGTCCTAATACAGAATACTTAAATCGTTGTTTGACACGGAAGAGATTCTGCATACAGCTGAGTAATGAGATCCGATTTATCATCGCAAGAGCCTCTTCCCCAGATCCAGGTGCCTAGGGAAATATATAAATTCTCAGTAAGCGTAAAGGCAAGGTCGATAACTTACCGTCGTTAAACCCAGAAAAGGGAGGATGCTCCCACTGGTCCACCGTGGACGGCTCAACAGGAACGACATCTAGCACATCCATATTATTGCTCAGCGCGTAGAAAGCCCGCAGGTATACCTACCTTGATGGGCAGTCATCAAAACCGGCTTTAAGGACTCATCGGAGCCTTGCCAGTGAAATACGAGATTGTATGTGTTGATTCTTGTCACATTGAGAGATGAAAAGCTGCGTCGTCGCGGCGTCAGAACATGCGGTCACTTGACAATGTTCGAAGCGAGTTCACTTACACAAGAGGAAATAGCGACTGAAGCTCTGCGTGCAAGTCTGAAAATATTTCCCATCGAGTGTCTTGACCTACAGGTAAGAATTCGTCATTCGAGACCGTTCTGCGACCAACATGCATGCAATCAATAACAGGATGGAAGAGTATAGGCTGTTTTTACTCACGGGACGCGAATAATTGCGCTCAGTGCACTAGCCGCCTGGTTCCTGAATGTACTGGTTTCGAAAAGCCTCTCGAGAGACTCATCCAGCTTGATCTGCCTAGGAAAGAGAGGTGAAGTCTGTTTACAAGGTCCTGTGTCACGGTAGTCTCCCGCGTCATCGAGATTGACACTAGGTAAGGGAAGAGGAGCTTGGAAGCCCGTATTTGCGGTAACTGTCTGAGTCACGCCCAGTACGAAGAGAAGTGCATGCAGCAACATGCTAGTGGCCTATGGACGACAGTACAAGACATTGCCTTCAAAGGTAGTAAATAACATCTTTCTGGCACTCACCACCATCCTAATTTTCGGTCTGAGATGTCCAATATAGTCTCAATAGCACGACAATTGGGAGTTGGAACTTCTATTGAACGCAAGAGACTATGTCGACATGGTGGTAGCTGTGCAAAGAAAGGTTGCCTCATCCAGACTCTAATCGGTTCACTTTCCTTCGGCAACGCCCGAAAGCTGCTGACTCTCTGGACAATTGGCTTACTGCGATTCTCGCCACTCTTCTGGCTTCCAACACCTGAAGTACCTGCGCTACGGTCCAGACTCTTATTTTGTACGTCGGACTCAGTCGTGGGTGACTGCACAGCCGATGTGCATTGCGGTACCGAATCCGAGGCTCACGCTTTGCCTCAACGCGACAGCGCCGCCGCGTAGTACTGCGAATTCAAGTCTTGAAATAATTTCTCCGGTACTGCTCTGTTGGTAATCGCTTTTTGTGTTTCCTTTGATTCTTTGCAAAGGATCGTTCTCTATATTCTGTTCTATTGCGTGTGTCAAGGGCTATCAGACTACTTACGCTTTGCGCCGTACTGTTCCTACTAGCCCTAGGTAAGTAGGTAAGCCACGTCCACTGGGTCCTGTCATGGCTGCAATACATTATTGACACAGTTTGCTCTAGATCCTATTGGGCAACTCATGTGAATGTGCTGTGGAACTGCTTCAACTTTATCTGACGAACTGTCACAAACGATGATGACGTTTGGCGTCAGCGAGCCACTCTCGCGGAACCGCAAGGATGTCGGCTCCGGCGAGTCAACCAGCTTCAGGAGCTCTCAATATCGTTCTTAAGGGTGCTTGGCTACAAATCTTGAGATTGCCACCTCCAAGCATCTACGCATTTGCCGCAGCTGACGTTTAATACACCGCAGTACCATTACTGATCACTTCGTATCTTCCACACACAGTCCGATGGCTCCCAAGTCGATCACTGCTGCTAAGCCGAAGGCTGTAGGGATTGTGGCCACCTCCCAGCAATCTCGTTTCCACACAGAAACGCTGAATACCTCGGTCGCTGAGATTGATCTCAAAGATGTCACGATCAGCATTGGCCAACGTGAGTTGATCACCGACACTCGACTGAAACTCAAAGAAGGTGTTCGGTATGCATTGGTTGGGAGGTTAGTCAACTCCAAAATGACCCAATGAATGAATGCTAATGCTGCTGTTAATGCAGAAATGGAACAGGGAAATCTAGTATGTATTGAATGGTATGGCTTGTGTGTTGAACTACGTATTTACCTTGTGAAGCTCTTCTACAGGCCATCGCAGACAAACTTATTCCGGGGATCAGCACATCCGTCCGAATCCTCCTCGTTTCCCAGGTCGAAGATACAAGTTATGCCCTGGTTGATGAGGATAAGACCACCACCGTTGTTCAACACGTTATCCGCGGAGATAAGAAACGTACTGACGCAATGAAGGAATTCGACGGTATCTTGTATTCTCTCGAGCACTACCCACCCGAGGGAATATTAACCACTCCCCATAGCTCTTACACGCGCAGTCGAATCTCTATCTGTCAACGAGACTCAGCGAATTGTCTCTGAGATTCGTCTCGAGCGGCTCAGAAAAGAGCTCGGCGAGGCTCGAAAGACTGCTACTAGAACGTCTGGTGCCAGAGGTAAGAAAGCCCGCGAAGAAGAGCTCAAGGCTGAGGCTCGTGTCAAGGAGGCAGAGGAAGCGTAAGTCACACGTATGTACTTGCTATGCAGGAAAGCCGCTTATAAGTTTCAGGTTGGCACAGGCTACCGTTGAACTTGATGCAGCTGGTACTGCAGCAGAGATGCTGACTGACGTTTCAACAACCCTGGAACTAGTGAGTGCCACGCTTACTGCGACGAAACATCTTTGCTGAGTGGATGTGGTGTAGCTTGACGCTTCGACAACCGAATCTCGTGCAGCGACTATCTTGACTGGCCTAGGTTTCACACAAGCCATGATGGATAGCCCATTCTTGTCTCTATCAGGAGGTTGGCGATCGCGATGTGCTCTCGCTACGTCACTTCTCGTCCAGTCTGACATTCTTATGCTTGACGAGCCATCTAACTTCCTCGTGAGTCAGCTCGCAGCTTGAATATATGCTCCTCTCACTGGAGATTGTCGTTCGTAGGACTTGGAGGCAACGTTGTGGCTTGAACGCTACCTTATCAACCAAGAGCGTACTCTTGTGCTGACATCTCACGACCAGGTCTTTTTGAACAACGTAGTAGAGGAGACTATCATCCTAAGAGATAAGACTCTGAAGTACTTCGAGGGTACGCCGCGCGCATACGAGATTGACCAACGCAAACGGTATAAGGCTGCGGTCAAGCAACAAGAGGCTTTAGACAAGAAGAAGGAGCACGTAAGATTGAGTCTCTATGTTGACTGACTCTCTTCTGATTTCTATTTGTCTATTCGCCATACAGGTCGAGAGCACGATTCAGAAGGCCAAAGCGACAGCTAAGCAGACTGGCGATGATAATAAGTGCGTTGGTACATACTACTAATAGCCGTATAGCCTCATTTTATGCGTGATATTAGACTTCGTATGGCAAAGTCTCGTCAGAAGAAGTACGCCAGACCTCATTTCCCATTTTCCTCCCACTAACCTGCGGCATTCTCAGGCTCGACGAACGATGGGGTGCAGAAACCAGCGCAAAGGGCACCCGCTTCAAGCTGAACCGAGACATGGCTGGATACTCCCTGACGGCTCGTAATGCCATCGAAATCGACGAGGGAGAGCCACCTGTGAAAGTCGTCATCGACAATCCAGAGAAGCTGCGCACTGCGGGCAACCTCGTGCACCTCGACAATGTGTCCTTCCGACACAAGGGTGCTGCCAAGCCACTGTTTGAAGGTGTGACGCTGACAGTTGAGCAAGGGGGCCGATGCGCCTTTGTTGGTGCTGTAAGTGGATTCACCCTTTCTCAACATGCATAGCTCACTGAGTGGCTGCGGAGAATGGACATGGTAAATCTACACTTGTCAAGCTGATTCTAGGAGAGCTTGCACCTACCAAAGGCACCGTCCTACGTCACCCATTAATGAAAGTCGGATACTTCTCACAGCACTCCGTCGAAGAACTCTCCAAGGAAACCACTCAGACGCCGCTGGCGTATTTCATCGACTATTTTGAGAAGAAAGGAGAAGCGGTCAACGAAGGCGAGGCGAGACGATCTTTGGCAGGGCTTGGCCTTGCTGGGAATACTGTCAGCAATACTCCAATGTCTGCTCTGTCTGGAGGGCAGAAAGTCCGACTAGCCTTGTCTTTGATCATACACAACCCTCCTTCCGTATTGTAAGTGCCTCATTTTACGATTAAATCGTGCTATCGCTGATCCATGTCCGTATATAGGCTTCTCGACGAAGTGACTACCCACGTCGATGCACCTACAATTCAAGCCATTGCTGTCGCCCTTCGGTCATTCACGGGTGGGATCATCCTTGTCACCCACGATCGGTGAGTCGTCCAATGCATGCTAGTCAAGAAGTTCGTGTGACACAGCGTACAGCTGGTTTAGTCGCGTAGTGGTTGAGGGTTGTTTACTCTCTAAAGCCGGTGCATTTGGTGATCAAGAGGGCGAAGACGATGAATCCGACGGTTCATCAACCGAAGACGAAGACGTTGTCAAGAGCCCGGGTCAGACATTTTATGTCGGGAACGGAAAGGTGAAGTTGCTGGAGCGGGGAATGGAGCAGTATGTTGAGCTGGTTGAGAGGAAATTGCAGAAGAGGGAAAGGCTTGCGGCTCGTTCTGGGACATGAACACCCGCGCATGGACTCAAACTGTCCTCAGTTAAGGAACCATTACCGCTATGTATACCTCTGTACAGCTCGAACGCAGCTTGCCTCCTGGCCACAATATTGATGGGATCTCAGTGAAATCTATAGAACGGTTACTTACCGGAAGTGTCCGGCCAGTGGGTGAGAGAGCGCGTCAAGGGCGCCAACCATAATTTATTCCTGCCGCTGGCCCACGAAACAGCTCTCTCCGCTGTCCTCCAGTCCGTCATCACTGTCTCTCGCCATGCTGCCCCGCCATGTCCGCCGTATCGTTCTCTCGTCGTCCACGCCTCTGCGTATACGAACGGCACTAATCAACTCCAACGCCCGCACTTCTCTCGTCCTCCAGCAGAGACAGCAAAGACAGAACTTCATCCAGTCATCGTCATTCCACTCGTCCGCACGAAGACAGAACGATGGACCAAAATCGCCGTTCCAGACGTTTGTGGAGGTGCTCAGGGAGGAGTTGCGGAAGAACAGGGAGCTGCAGGATAATGTCAAGCAGCTGCAGGGTGACGTTGACAAGATCCAGGACTCGGAGGCTATGAAGCGGGCGAGGGCAGCGTATGAGCGGGCGAGGGTGTGTTCGCATTTGCGAAGTTATATCTCTATGACGTTAACTAACAAACCCTATATAGCTCACTTCCAGTATAAAAGAGAACCCACGGCTACGTGCTGCTGCCGAGGAGTTACACAAGGCAGGTGTGAAGGTCGGTGACGCTGTGTCAGAAGCTCTCAAAACCATGGAAGAGAGTGAGCTCATGCGCGCGGTGTGTACTCCTCACCATACGTTTTGCATGTTATCCTTAATCGTGTTATTCTATAGATCTCGCGAGCCTCAGCTGCAGTGTCCAACACAGTAGGCAAAGCCACGGAGCCGATCCGTAACACCGAAGCCTACAAAACCTTTGCCGACACGATCGTCGACGCCTTCGACGACAGCGGCAGCGCCAAACACGCCGGTTTCGAAGAAAAAGAAGCTCGCCGCAAGCGGCGCGCCGCCCGTCTCGCAAAAGCAGGCAAAGACTCCATGGGCCGTGGCGGCGTGCGCATAAAGTCGAACCCCGAAGCCGGTTCCGCGCTCGTGCTGCACAAAGACTCTCCGCGCCAAGAAAAGTGGAACCGGCTGAAGGAGACAAACCCCCTACTGAAGAAGGTGGGCGAATTGAGAGCGCAGTTCGACGAGTCGGAGAACCCGGTTGTGTCAGGCATAAGGAGCGTGACGTCGACGATTGGGAGCTGGTTCGATGAGAATGAGAGTGCGCAGGTGACGAGAATGATGAAGTATATGGACCCGACGTTTAATATTGAGAGCTTTGAGAGGGAGTTGAGGGAGTATATCGTGCCGGAGGTGGTGGACGCGTATTTGACGGCGGACCAGGAGGCGTTGAAGGCTTGGTGTGGGGAGGCTGTAAGTGCACACACAACAATACAGGCACCTGTCCTGAATGCTCAATACTGTTTTTTTCTCAGACATACAACGTCCTCTGGGCAACGATGGAAGTCTACCTCAAGCAAGGGCTCATCAGCGACAGCAAAGTGCTCGACATCCGCCAAGTCGAAGTCTCCCAGGGCAAGATACTAGAAAACGACATTCCAGTGTTCGTGATTACGTTCACGACGCAGGAGATGCTGCTCTTCCGGAACGCACGGACAAGGGAGATCGTCGTTGGTGCGGAGGATAAGGTGGATCAGTGTCATTATGCTGCTGTTGTTACGAGGGTGGAGGAGGAGCTCGATAATGAGCTTACGGGTGGGTGGAAGGTTGTTGAGGTATGTTTTTTGCTTTGCTTTTTTGTAACAGATCTGAGGTTGCTGACGGATTGTCCTTATCCTATAGATGGCCAGACGGTCTGCTCGTGCTTACTTGTAGACCTCACCTCATTGCCCGCCCAAAAGCATACACACACTCCACACTACCCTCCCTGACCCTCACATCCACTGCTTTCCACCCGCTCTCACACAACCCTCTCACCTACCTGTACCTACTCCCCCACCTAGCACCTAGTCCCCTCGCGTAAACCGCAAACCTCTGCTCACTGCTCATCCGCGCTCTCAGTGCTTTCAGTATATAACCATAGTACTATATCCCAAAACAAGTACAGCTCATTATATCTACCTAGTTGTTAAGTAGTTTTCGTAATTACAGTAGAAATGCATGTGAAACAATTCCTCCATGCGTGAGTGAATCGGGGGTGGAGTGTTGTCTATGAATACCTACTTTTAGAGAGTCATAGGATATGAGGGCGGATAGAGGGAATAATGTGTTGAGAGGGGGTGGGTGGGGTGGATGATCCGTATGCGAGAGGAAGATAGAGGGATGACATGAAAACAAAGCCGTCTAGGAGTAAAACCCAGCATGAAACATCCAGGCAATCACGCCCTCCCAGTATTCGTCCTAGCATCATTCGACCTCAACCCCGCCCACACATCCTCCGTAGCAGCCGCAATCCGCTGCTTCACGCTCCCAAGACTATCCAGCGCAGGCCGTACGTCGAGCGAGAAGACGGGCGAGCCGTCGGGGCGGTCGGGCGCGGAGTAGTAGTCGATCACGTAGCGCACTTCTTCGCCGGAGGATTTGCGTTTGACTATCCAGTCGTGGCGGTCGAAGGGGGGTTCCGTGCTGTGGTGGGTGTGGGATGAGTGAGTGAGTATGTGGGGAGAGGAGGGAGTGGGGAGGTGGGGAAGGGGATGAGAGACTTACTTGAAGCGGGAGGGGAGGACCCAGCCTGCGAAGAGCCAGAAACGGGCTTTGGGCGACAGCTCACCCGGTCTGCCCTTGAACCGCGTCAACTGCAAGTCTTCATTTCTATTATCCAAGATATTTAGATACAGCTAGAGTAGTGTAAGAAACTATGACACGTACGGATTCTGCTTCTTCTCCCACTTGACGATCTCCTGCCACGCCTCTTCGTTCAAAAAGTTATGTATGTGTACCATAGTCTCAACATGCTCTTCCGGAGTCTCCCATCCCTTCCTCACCAGCGCGTTATAGAACTGCTGAGGCGAGGGGTACTCCCATCTGCCTGAGTCGTCGCGCGGTATCGTAGACTCTTCTCGGGAGGTAGGGAGCGCGATGGACTGGTGTGCGGCGGGTGCTTGGGAGAGAGTGGGCATTTGGTTGCGGGGGTCGAGACCTGAGCCTGTGTGGTCAATTGGACATTGTGCTGGGGTATCTACTGGTGCGGATTTCGCGGTGTGGTCGATGGGGCATTTGGCGGGCGCGGAGGTAGATGCGGTGGCTGAGGTGCTGGCGTGTGGTACGGGACATTGCGCTGGTGCTGCGTCGTGTTTGACGGGGCATGCAGCAGGTGGCTGGGCGTGTGAGGATGCAGTCTGACCCATGGCTCGTGATAGTCGAGGATGGCAAAGAAAAGCTTGAAGGAGGGGAGGAGGAGGAGGAGGAGGAGGAGGAGGAAAGTAAGAAGCGGACAGAGATTGGTCGCCTGCTAAAGTCTGGAAATATTCATCAAGCGCCCATTGGCGAGTCTCTCCAGAGATCGGAAGGGCTGTCGGCGTGCACCGAAGATGAGATCACAGCATCAGATGCGCGGATCAGGGAGTGCAAGTAAGAAAGGAAAGTAGCGCCGGGATGGCGTAAGACGATGACACAGACTCTCAGCAAGCACACACAGCAGAGGCTCGTGACATGATAAACAGCATATGGCTGCGTTTCTCACAGCATCGGCGAGGACTATAAGACTCAGAGCGTTGTGTGCAGCTTCAACACCAAGAACGACATCTTCCATCGTGCGCATCGGAAGACGCAATATGACGGACTCATCGAAGACCAAGTCCGAGAGCGAGTGGAGGGCGGTGCTC
Organism: Irpex sp. M6601; assembly: GCA_037039805.1. Lineage (NCBI taxonomy): Eukaryota > Fungi > Basidiomycota > Agaricomycetes > Polyporales > Irpicaceae > Irpex > Irpex sp. M6601. The sequence goes on along the minus strand of JAXQGN010000218.1, from coordinate 30,281 downwards.
AACAAGGAGCAGGTGAACAGCAACCCTCCCGGTCATCACCTTGAGCTAACATATGCGCCTACCTACTACCACAGTTCCGCATTCTCCGCGAGAAAGGCACTGAGCCTGCAGGCACCGGCAAGTACGACAAGTTCAACGAGGAAGGAGTCTACAGCTGTGCCGGGTGCGGCACGCCTCTGTATAAGAGTACCACCAAGTTTAACAGCGGGTGTGGGTGGCCTGCGTTCTTTGATGGTATGTGAACGATGTCTTCTGGTTGATCTAGATGGTTGTTTATTGAACGCTGTCTGCAGCTATCCCTGGAGCGGTGTCTCGCCATACTGATACCTCTTGGGGCATGTCGCGCACGGAGATTACGTGTACCGCTTGTGGTGGGCATCTTGGACACGTATTCAAAGGCGAGGGGTTCAACACTCCTAGTGCGTTCAACCTACTCTAGTTCTCTTCGATTAGCCTGCTGATATATACTCGCTACCAGCCGATGAGCGTCACTGTGTCAATTCTGTATCCTTGACGTTCAAAGACGAGAAGCCCGAGTAGACAGCATGGGGTTTCTTTCAAGTATGTAGATATTGAGGATTGTATAACAGCAATTTGGACTCGTAAGTTCACAAGAAACGACAGTCTTATCATCGTGAGTGCGGCGCATGTGTACTTGACCCATGCCCCCCCAGGCTTCAGGTACGGTCGTACGGGGTGCGTCTTGGTAAACTTCTTGACTGTATGCCAGGGTTACGATACCAACATTTTAGCAACCCTTTCTACTCTTCCTCTAACTAAGGCCGATGATTTAGACTTCGTTGCTCAACCACTATACTCCAAACCTACTAACAATGACAGATCGAGACACATACATGGAGTCGTGTTCGATAGCACATACACCAATGACCTAACAACGGCTTGTTCGTTTTGGTAAGTCTTTGACACCTTTCGTCAGGTGTCGGTGGCTCCGAGTCACTGCCAATCTGGTCCAACTCTGTTTGCAATGTAGACGGCGACATTCGTTGCGGCTGCTAGTACAGGCGTCACGCATCATCCTTGAAGCTTAACGTCCAGACGCTGCTCAACCACTGCACTCCAGCAACCGCTAACACTGATATAATGAGGTGCATACCTGCCATGGAGTCTTCCGTGATAGCATATACACCAGTGACCTAAATGTGTCTCATTCATTCTGGTGAGTTTTGACATTTCACCGTAACTGTCGATTTGATCCAACTCTGTTTGCGATGTGGACGGGTGTCACAGCGTCAGCCTCGACTTCCGACACCATCGTTGCACAAGTTCAGGACGAGGCTGTCATCAGATTCAACCGGCTTGAACTTCACCGGATAAGAATGCTACACCTGTCTCGGATAAACTGGCAAATAAGCAACAAAACTTTCTTTGCCAGTTCTCTCCCTTGGCACGACGGCTTCATCGGCGAGCTGACAGGGTCAATATCGCTCATGGGGCGTTTTTCCGCTTTTCCGGTAGGTATCGGCGGTTTGATTTCGTATATTGAACAAGAGCGATTAACGAAGTTGAGTAGACATTTAAAGGATGGTGGATATCGCTAAAGTTTGCTTATTGCTCCTGGTAGCTCAAGGTATAATGTCGCTTTCGATTGGCGATGATTGCATTCTCACACACCTTTGTTGTCGGATGTGCTGCCACCGGCATGCAGTAGTAGGACGCACCTCAAGAGTCCCGGTACACTGCCAGTGTCCAACTCGTTGGTCCGAGCATCTCGACTTACACATCCTCAGTTGGCTTTTCATTCTTTAGACCAACAAAGGCAGACCACGCGTAGCAAGTTTACAGTGCACAATAGGCATCCACAGTGTACGGCATAGTAATGGGACTAGTCTACGGTACGTTGACAGTGCAACATGTAAATGTGATAGATGACCGCAAGGACTCGGAAAACGCTCAATATAATCTTTGACAGTTCTCTCTGCATCCCGTAACTGTCGGTGCAATATTATACACTAGCAAATGAGCTCTCCATTTCAGAGGCTCTCTTCAGGCGCGCCCACAGTACCCCACTTTGGAAGCTTCATCAACTGGAGGATATTGCAGAAAGTCCGTCTCGGATAGGTGACTTGCCGCCACAGTGCTGTAAAGCTTAAAAAGCAAGCCGTCGTGGTATCGGTACTTAAGCAGAGCTAATGGCTGCTTCTCTGGCCCAGCTTTCGGTCCCCCTGTTCCACCAAGAAATACTTCACCGAATCATCACTATCAACATGAAGGTCCTCCCCACCATTGTTTCCCTTTATGCGCTTGTATGTCTCGTCGCCGCCGAGAGCCACACAGTCACGGTTCGTCCTACATCTAACAGCCCCACACAACCCCATATCTAACACACACCTTTCTCTTGGCCCCCAGATGACCAACCGCTGCGGCTCCGGAAATCCCGTGTTCTTATACCAAGGACACCCCAACCCTCGCGGTCCCGGCACGATCCAAGGCCAGCTCAACGGAGGCATCGCCTGGCTCAACGGGTTCAATGGAGCCAACTGCTTGAGCTCCGGCGTGAACTGCGGTGCGGTCGAGTTTACGCTGAGGAACGACGCTCCGATGCAGAACGCTGCGGACTTTACGCTCGAGGCGCAGCCTGAGAATGGGCATCATGTCTTGTACGTATGCCTTTTCGCCGCGTGGAACCCGACCTGACGTGGACTTGGTCAGTACGTACCCCATGGCGTTCGCCTTCACCGGCGCATGCACGAAGAGCGCGAATTGTCCCGCGGCGAACAACTGCCCTGGTGCGTTTACTAACCCCACGAACGGAAAGCCGGTTCAGTGCCTTGCTGAGAATGTCGGGGTGAGTGTTGAGTGGAGTGTCATCGTGATGTGCAGCTTGGCTCACGATCCACCGCGTAGATTCACATTACATTCTGCTGATGGGATGAGATAATGAATAAATCGCACTCCCTGTCAGAATGAGTCGTAGTGAAGAAATGATGATTTTGAAGAGCCTAGTTAGAGGTCGTAAATCATATTTGGCTTTGACAAAGTAGTTATAGTCCAACAGTTGTATACCTATCATGGTCTCGGCGTGCCACAGATCGGAAAGAAGGAAAACTTGTAGGCCCTGTCGCATATGACAGGGGAATGACTGAGCATGCTACGTGTGCATGATCTATCTTCATCCAAGACATGTCAAACCGCTAAGTAATAAGAAAATGCGTAAACTCACACACTACTTTTCGCTGGTAGTTGTTGCATGCACAAAGGCATCCTGTGAGCTTACCAAATCGGGCATACTCAACGCCACAACGCCGAGCGTCTGACCATGCGTCTGGAACATTCGGCAACGGAAGTCGATCTGTGTCAGGTTAGCGGGAAGCCGTTTCGCGTAGCACGGACCAACGAATCTTATGCGAGCGAAGCGCACGCTGCGTTTCCAACTAAGACACCAGTTCACTGACCTTGGCATCGACTTTGCACGCTGCGCCGGTGCACACAAGACGCAGCTGGGAACGCAGCCGATATAGATCGATTGTCCGTGTAGAGTTTGATTGTTGAAAGCTATGGACAGTACAATATGCAGGAACGACTTTATCTTCAAGATCTGAGCCGAGGGGGGAGAAGTGGAGGGAATGCGAAGCCGGGTAGTAGTAGGACGCCAAGAGCGAAGATGCGAACAGATTAGAGGCCTTCCATGTTCGCGACGAGCTCGTCGAGCTCTGCTTTGGACGCACGGAACTTGGCCTCTGCTTCCTATAGAGCGGAAATCGGTTGAGTGTGACAAGACGATCAGAGCAAACGCGTTCGATACGCACCTCGTACTTCTTCTCCCACTCGTCACGCTCCTGCTCGAGCCTCTGGGTATGTCTCTCAAAATGCTCAGCCTTGACGTCTACTTGTCTCAGCCTACATGCACATTCGCGTAGTCGCACGATCAGCCATCTCCCACATCCCTAACCGCGTATCAGAATCCACTCACTTCTCAGTGACCTCCTTCGAGTGCTTCTCAGCCGCGTCCAGTTCCTCCTCGAGCAACGCAACCTTCCTCTGCAGCGAGTCTACCGTCGTCTTGTTCGACTCCGCGTCCTGTGTCAAGTTCTTGCTCTCCTGCACCTTGCCCTCGAGCTTCTCGAGGGTCTCCTCTTGAACTTCGAGTTTGTGCTGGAGAGACTTGTTCTCCTGCTCCAGAGAGTAGATGTCTGCTTCGAGCTTCTTGTTCTTCGCCTCAGCCTCTTCGGCACGTGCGATGGCGTCGTCGGCCTCTTTGCGAAGGGATGCGAGACGCTACGTTGCGTGTCGGTGAAAGGGAAGCGTTGAGTCAGCTGCTGCACTCGAAACCACACATCACTGTCCCTCACCTCCTTGATCCTATCCATGTTTGAAAGTTATACGCGTAGTAGGGTTAAAATAAAGAGCTGAGGGGGTGCACAGGCGAGAGAGATGAGAGGGAGAGAAAGGCTGTTCTAGTTGGTCTGCGCTTCGATTATCGCGCGAGGCTAATATAGGCGACCGGCACTCAGACCGTGAGAACTTCAATGATCGTAGGCACGTGCACCAAGCGCCAATCAGCGTGGGCGATCTCTCTCAGAGCCGGCCGACTGTCGACTGCTTACTTACCTCCCGTCCACAACCTCCACACGAACGAGGACGACGTCGACGACGAAATACACGTAGAGACCCACCCAATAACCAGGCTAACGCGTATATATCTGTCTATATTATCACGCGTAGATAATGGCAGCGCCGATTGCACAGGAGGGTGAGTTGCCGAATCTGTGGTTGGGTCGGGCTTGCTGAATGTGACGTCTTCTTACCTCACTGCATGTTCACTGCATGCTGGTATACAGAACTGCCTATTCTCGAGGCGATAATTAAGTGCGTGTTTTGCAGATCTCTGCGTGCTTTGGTGCATGCAATGAAGATGAACGGACGCTGATCGTGAATACTACAGTATACGGAACCGCTTGACTGCTCTCAAGAAGAATCGGGGGGAATATATCAAAGCCTCGGACGTGAATGCGCTGTACCAGGCGATTGTCAAACAAGGTGTGTACTATGTTTGTGCTCGCCCGCAGATTATAGCTCAACAATCCAATCCATCAATCCACTGCAAACCCTACACTTACTATCCCACTTCATCGCACGCGCGACGTTTCCAGTGACGCGCCTTAACGAAGTTCGAGATGACAACACCATCTATAACAACCGTGTCGACACGACACTAGCCGACGTCTTCAATCTCCTCTCTCTCTTCTATCTTACCATTGGCAAGACACGCGAATGTCCAGCCACATACAGCCAGATCGCCAGTATGAGGGTGAGTTCTCCAGTCCACTCCCGCATATTCTTCATGCCTCTTGTCTTCTCCGAGTCATATTGCTTCGGTTTGCCGCCTACATCTTTCGCGTCAAATTCGCAATCCGAGATTTATACCCACGGGACGCTGAAACAAGTCCATCTTATCTCGAATGGGCGCCTGTGTAGATTGTTGGTATCTCTGCTTTCTGCCTGCCGCCAGTTCAGAATGCGAGGGTGAAGGAAAGATAGAGTGCAGCTCTGGGTCTTTCTACGCACCATTGGGACAGTCCGGTTGCCTCTTCTTACTGCCTCGTCCCATGGTGGTACACCTAGAGTGTGGAACCAGCCGCGGAGATCCAGCACTCTGTCTTCTTTCTCTCTTCGCGCGACTACTCTTCCTGCCTTCCGCTCTCGGGTCTTTGCGTACTTCGTGCTATCTTTCTATCTCTACATCTCGTGCTCTCTGTTGAGGTGAGATTAGAGTTTTGGGAGATTCAGCACTGTGTGACGGCGGGACAGTGCAATTGCGCCTTCGCGTCTTCACGCCTTCTTTTCACACCTCGAAAGTCTAACCCTCAAAACTGCCCCTGTCTCCTGTGTGTGTCTTCATGCGAGGAATGTCCTTTCCGACCAATGAGACACATTCAGGGTGCAGATGCAGGACGTGGACCATGGCGGTTCAGGTCCGAGCAACAGGGTGCGCGACTATTCTCGGACAGCCCAGTGCGCGCAGATCGTCGGTTTTGGGAAGTAGGCCGCGGCGAATGCGACATACGCCGTTGATTGTCTATTTACTCCTCGTCGCATTCGGTCCGCAATTGCGTGCTATCCTTGTCTTTCCACTGCTTTGGGTACGGGCTACAATTTCAACCCTGACCTTTTAGACGGAACGGAGGGTGGTAGCTATTCAGAAAGGCTACCGGGGTTTGCCTTTAGCATTTCAGATCCTTCCATCCAGTTTGTTCTGTAGTTCCTGGACTCTGCCGGTTTGGAAGCTTAATTGTAAATCGTCCACTCCGTCCAGCTACTGGACGGCGGATGGTATAAAACAGCGGGGTTGTTATCTGGGCCACGGCTCGCGCGTGGTTTCCCCGCCTCCCCTCTCCCCTCCATCCCCCTTTTTTTCCGAACACGCCTACCCCTTTAGTTTAGACTTTATCACTAGACGGGGCATTATCGTTCATTCACTCCATCTTCACTTCTCTATACTCTTCATAGACGTCCACGTACTGACAACACAATGACTGTGCAGCAAATCCTCGACCATATGAACGAGTCGGGCATCTACAACGAGTCCGACCTCGAACCTTTCCACCAACGCATAGCTGAACTACGGTGCGTACGCCCTTTCCACTTCCCCACTCTCCATACATCGTGTCCTCCGTGTTTTGGCTGCTTTGTGGTTGTCATTGTTGCAGGGTCTTCGCGTTGGCATGAAACGTTGACCCGCTAGTAGTTCACAGGTAGGGAGAATGTACATGTGTTTGTGAGGCCCCATTGGGGAAAGCAGCAGGTCTCTTCATGACGTGCTTGTCGACGGACATCTTTGAGCTAACCAAAAATTATCTCTCCTAGACAAATAGTACAGCAAGATGCAGAGAGCGGGAAGCACCCCGTTGCTATGACCACTTTGCTGGAGAGACAGTTAAATGAATGTGGTGCGTAGCTCAACTGTTTTCCTCCCTTCCTCTTCCTCTTCTCGTATTTTCGAGTTTCCTGGTGACCCTAGTCTTACATCATTGATACACTGGTATACGCGTCATTTCCCCATAATGTCAACGAAGATACTGATTATGACGTTCATATATGAATCACAGACAATGTTCTCCGTGGCTTGCAGGACTCACTCTCCGTCCTTTCACCTGAACTCATGCCAATTCACGAACGGCTCGTCGGCATTCGGCGACAACTTGTTGCACTCGCCGCAAAGGAGACTGCATCACAAGCAGCTCTGGCTCTCAAACCGCAAGAGCCGGTAACTGTTCCGGCTGATGAAGATGGCCGTACGCCAACCGGTGCCGATGAGATGGAGAGCAAGACACCCACGAAGGAGGTTCCCCATCCTGAACCTCTTTTCCTGCCGAAGTTGAAGGCAGAGTTGAAGCCTCTCCAAGAGGAACTTAGGAAAATCGATTCGTTGAGTGGTCAATTTGTTCGCCCACGTCCCGCACATGCTTACCGTGCTGGTCGTGACCCCTTAGGAAACGAGTAGACGGTCGATTTATGGGGCCGGGAGGATCCTTCCCGCCCTCTCAAGCGCTATGCTCATCCTTGTTAGAAGACTGCTTCGACATCGTGCAGGAGATCCGTGCGCTTGCGGATTCAAAGAACGTGGCGTCGTCTTTGAAGCCTATATATGATCGACTTACGGAAATTAGACGGGAGCTCGAAAGTTTGGTGCGTTGGATAGAGGTACCGTATTCGGGCTGGGTATTGATATCACAAAATCTCACAGGTGATGACACATCGGTGGAGTCTGCGAGAGACCGACTTGTGGAATTATAGCCTCAGCCTTCAAGAAATAGACAAGATGAGAATAGACGGCAAGTTTGTTGATGCAGAGGGTAATCGACCAGTTGGACAATACGTGCGTCTATCCATTGTCATAGAGATTGAAACCACTCACCTTTTATTAGGTCCTGCTCTACCTCTTGAGACGATGTTACGGCCTTATCTACCGACTTCTATCCTCGAGCGAGCCCGTCTCTGAGGAGCTCATGCCAATTGTATGCTCCGTTCCCCCACATTCTCAAAAATGACCACTGAACGCGTTCTGTTTTTTTTATCAAGGCCAACAAGCTCACGACAGTGAAGAAGTGCCTCAACGAGGTGCTGAAATACGGCGGTGCATTCAGCCCACGGGAACTGTACCCAGTGAGTACACCCGTTCTATCCTATGCACCCACCAACTAACATCGTATGCTTCATTTCCAGTACCAACTAGCATTGCACCAGATAGATTCTATGCGCAAAGACGGCAAGTTTGTCGGCGTCGACGGTAACATTCCTGAGGGACAGGGTATCGTCATGGCCCATCTCAACGAGTGTCATGAGTTGTTGGAGATGGTGCGTTCTTACAATTCAGTAGTGTCGGCGTGGTTCTGGCGCTGACTTGCCGTCGTTCATAGCTGAAGGAACGGATGGACGAAGGGATCACGGAGGACGAGGAGTTCGAGGAGACGACGTTCGACAGTGAATCGGATTCGGATGACGACCAATGACCGGCTTCCAAAATTCTTAGATGCAGGAGGGAATGCTGGTAGTTGGGTACTAGGTACTGTGTAGTATATCGGTGGGTGTATGATGTAGTACGAGGTTTAAACGTTTTATGGGTTCAGAGCACGGGCGAATTATCCCTCAGATACGAGATTACACAATGCATCTCTCCAGGCCTCACAACTGTTCAAACACGTATCACACATAGCGAAGATCTTTAGTCAACGAACGCAAGTCCGGTTTTCATTGACATGGATACTAGACTAGCAAAATAGACAAAATTTTGAGTTTCGCGCCGAAGCCCGTCTATCACGACAACACTAGCATATACGACCGACTACTAGAACTCTACGAGGTGAAAGTGGACACGTGCTCCTCAACGACCTTCTTGATCTTGCCCTCGAGCTCAGGGGTGATGTTGCCGGTGGCGATCTCCTTAAGGAGCTCGCTGTGGGTGGCGGTGAGGTGAGCACGGAACTCGGCCTCCCACTTGGTGATCTGGTCGACGGGGATGGGGTCGAGGAGACCGTTGACACCAGCGTAGATGATGGGGACCTGGACCTCCATGGCCATGGGCTGGTACTGACCTTGCTCTGCAAAGAACGGTCAGTAATGCACTGGTGACTGTCGAGTGTTTAGGACTTACTCAAGAGCTCGGTGAGACGGGCACCACGAGAGAGCAAGAAGCGAGTCGAGGCATCGAGATCAGAACCGAACTGAGCGAAGGCAGCGACTTCACGGTACTGAGCGAGGTAGAGCTTCAGCGAACCAGCGAACTTCTTCATGATCTTACTATAAGCAGGATAAGAGTGATTAGTTACGTCATCAGCCAGTATTTGTGACGCTACTCACGTCTGGGCGGCGGAACCGACACGAGACACGGAGAGACCGACGTTAATGGCGGGACGAACACCACGGAAGAAGAGCTCGGCCTCCAAGAAGATCTGACCGTCAGTGATGGAAATGACCTGGAATAAATGGAAAACAGATTCAGCATAAGGAACGTCGTTTTGGGTGGCAAAATACGTACGTTCGTGGGAATGTAAGCGGACACATCACCACCCTGGGTCTCAATGATAGGGAGAGCAGTGAGGGATCCTCCACCGAACTTGTCGTTCATCTTGGCGGCACGCTCGAGGAGACGAGAGTGCAAGTAGAAGACATCACCGGGGTAGGCCTCACGGCCGGGAGGACGACGGAGCAGAAGAGACATTTGACGGTAAGCGACGGCCTGCTTGGACAAGTCATCGTAGATGATGAGAGCTAAATGACATGTTAAAACGAGTATTTTCACAGATTTGGACAGAACCACTAACCATGCTTGCCGTTGTCACGGAACCACTCGCCCATGGCACAGCCAGAGAAGGGAGCGAGGTATTGCAAAGGAGCGGCCTCAGAAGCAGTGGCAGCAACGATGATGGAGTACTTCATGGCGTCGTTCTCCTCAAGGGTCTGCACGAGCTGCGCGACGGTCGAACGCTTCTGGCCAACGGCGACGTAGACACAGTAGAGCTTCTTGGTCTCGTCGTTGCCGTCGTTCCATCGCTTCTGGTTAAGGATGGTGTCGATAGCGACAGCGGTCTTACCAGTTTGACGGTCACCAATGATCAGCTCACGCTGACCACGGCCAATGGGCACCATGGCGTCGATGGGCTTGATACCAGTCATCATGGGCTGGTTGACGGAGCGACGGGGCAAGATACCGGGGGCCTTGAGGGCAGCACGGCGACGCTCAGAGGTCTTGATGGGGCCCTTGCCGTCGATGGGGTTACCGAGGGCGTCGACGACACGGCCGAGCAACTCGGGGCCGACAGGAACATCGACAATCTGGCCGGTACGCTTGACGGTGTCGCCCTCCTTGATGAGACGATCGTTACCGAAGATGGAGACACCGACGTTGTCGGCTTCCAAGTTCAAGCACATGCCACGAACACCAGAAGAGAATTCCACCATCTCTTCGGCTATTATTTCAAGCATCCTCAGTCTCATTTCTATCAATTTTGATACTGTAATACGCACCCTGGACATTCTTAAGACCCCAGACACGAGCGATACCGTCACCGACACCTGTAGTAGAAGCAATTAGGCGCACACTATGACGGAACTACCGGGTAGGTACGTACTGAGGACACGTCCGGTCTCCTCAACGTTTGCGCCTACAGCGGTTCCAGCTATCCGCGACTCGAGAATGGAAGAAACCTCCGACGCAGCTACGCGTGACGTGGTTGTCGTGGTAGGGGGTAGTTACAGCGAATAGGGCGAAAAACCATGGTAAACGACACAGCGACCGTCAGCATCTTTCTAACACCTTTCTTAGGCTTTGTAGAGCACATACCAGCCTTTGCGGTTGCGTACGAGCGAGTGACAGTGGGAGCTACACGGGGAGCAGCCTGTGAGGGTAGAAGTGGTCAGAGTCGCGAATTCCGCGTTGTTTTCTTCGCTGTTTGACGCGACGAAGACGCACCCTTGGAGCGGCCAGCGCAGCAGCGCGGACGGTGTTTCTGAAGGCGACTCGATGCATGACGGCAAAGAGAGAGTGAAGGAAAGTGTAAGAGGTCGCGAAGACGGGCGAGAGAGGTTTGCGGGCGTATGCGGAATTTCAGCCGAGCCTTGAACCTTTCTTTCAGACTCCGCCCCAATTTTCCCGGGTCTGCTCCGGCGCTAATAGTGCGGACCCTGCAAGTCTGCCAGGCAGCCGTGCTCATCGTCCGACTCGGTCTCCAACCTCGGTCGTAGCAGGGATGGCGTCGTGGCTAAAACGTAAGTTTCAGTTGTGTTTCTTTGTGAATATCATGTAATTGTGTGTGCAGCATTCCGCCAGGTCGCAGCACGCGCACTACACACGCAGACCACACAGGCACCAGCAGCCACCGCATCTGCACTCGCCACTCTACGAAGTCAACCACAGAAATATGTCGTCGCATCCGTCGCAGGCCGAAAATACCTCCTGGCACCCCGAGACCTGCTCACCGTACCCCGGCTCAAGGACGTGCGCGTAGGAGACGTACTCGCGCTCTCAGAGATTAATGAAGTCGGCTCGCGAGACTTCACTCTACGTGGCAACCCCGTCGTTCCTCCAGAGCAGGTCAAGGTGCATGCCACGGTGGTAGAACACACAAAAGGCAAGATGGAGGTCATCTTCAAGAAGAAGCGACGAAAGGGCTACCAAAAGACTATCACACACAAGCAGACATACACTCGTCTCAGGATAGGTCCCATCGAAATTGTAGAGCCAGAGGCACAGTCGTCATAGCATTATCGAGCATAACAGTACGGACTACCATATACGAGCATTTATCTAATACGAGACTATATTTCTCCTTCCTCTGGAGTTTCAGCCCTTGCCGGTGGTTCTTGCGGACGTTCAGGCTCTGCTGGCGGAGCGGTAGGAGTATCATAGCGTGCTCGCTAAAACAAGTGTCAGTAAATGCAATAAGTTTCGACCAACATTCACCGCACCTTTTCTGCTCTCTCGTCGTAAATGCGATCGTCGTACGCAGAGCGCTCTCTCTTCTCTCTAGGGTCCTCCCTGTAAACCGAAGTGCTCCTCTCGCGATCTTCGGGAGGTGCATCCGCACCATACGACAACGGCTCGTGATCTCTAGCACTCCGCCTCTTCCTGTCCTCCTTCTCCCGCTCATAGTCGCGGTGATGCCTACTCGAACGACTGCCGTACTCGCGGTCCCGGTCTTTCGAATAGTAGTCCTTCTCCTTATGGTCGCGGTCGCGCGCATAGTCTCTCGAAGGTCGACGTCCAGCCTCCTCGTAGTCGTGACCACGATGATGACGCGCACTACGCCCCTCCCGGTCGTGAGCACCGTCGTCACGGTCCCTGTCCCTGTCCCGACCTCTGTCGCGCTCACGGTCACGGTCACGATAATCCCTGTCTCTATCGCCGCGGTCACGATCTCTATCCCTCTCGCGGTCGCGTTCACGCTCCCCATCACGCTCACGAGGATCCTTGCGTCTCCGACTGGTAGTCGACCCACCATCTTCCGACGCCTCCCGTTCGCGTTCCCGGAGGCGTTCCTGCGAGAAGATTAGAACAGCGGTGAGTGTGTATCAAGAATCGGACACAGACCACAAACCTTCTGCCGTTTCACAAACTTTGAGAACGCGGCCCGTCGTCCATCGTCATCTTCAATGGCCTTGTACTCGGGTAGCTCTTGCATGAAAGGAACAGCCTATAGACAAGGAAGTCAACAACTATATTTCGCACATGAAAATTGAATACGCACATCTTCATACGAGAGGTTGATATCCAGTGGTTCCGGTAGTTTTTTCAAAGCGTAGCGCAGGTCGTCTTGCAGATGGCGCTGACGCCTTTCAGCCCGTCGCTTTTCGTCTGCTTGTTGCTTAACAGCTTCGGCAATCATCTAACATACCATGAGTATACGTTTGCACTCGTGGCACCCAAACTCCACTTACAGCTTTGTAAATTTCGTTATGATCCTCCTCAGTCAACTGCTCGGTGCAATCACGGTCCGTCTTCACGATCTTCAGATATTGCTCTTTGGTCGTCTCCGGGGTAAACTTGAACGGATTGGGGATTCCATCGACGGTAGCATTCTCGCCCGCCTGCTCGCCCCACTTCCTTATTGCCTCACGCACAAGGTCAATTTTCTTATCCAGCTTCTGGTCAAGGTCGTCTACCACGTCCCAAAAAAGCTCCAGAGGGTTCGAACCGGGGTTACCGAGCATGTCGAGGTAGCGCTTGTCATTGGAGAACGAGGGATATACGTCCTTCCACTTTGTCCTCGCCTTGATTTGGCCTGCTGATTTAAGTTCGCCGAGAAGTTCCTATAAATCTACAGTCAGCGGAAGTCAATTATCATATCATGCAACTGTACCCTGAATCCTTCACGAGCTTTGCGTTCCTTGCGCGTCTTCTCGACCTGTGCTCTACGCATCTGTTCCTCGAACTCTCGTTCGCGAACACGGCTGTAGTCTTCGAATGCCAGCAGAATATCCAGGGTGGGGAGTTTCCTCAACTCTTCATCAGTCTGCCACTCTTCTGATTCCATCACCTTTGTCTGGGCTTGGCGCCAACGAGTGAGGACATCCACATCCAGCGTTTTGAAGAGAGAAACGAGCTTAGCGATACTGCGACTGCGTGCGGCACGGCTTTCTTGCTGTGAAAAAGGTGAGATTCTAGGAAACATCGCAAGACAGACTAGCCGCACCATTTCGCGTTGCCTCAGCTCCGCTACGTATTCCTCAAAGATGAGCTTGCGTTCGGCCTCAACCTTGGCCTGCTGCCAGATGGGATGCTGGGCAAATAGCTTGTCTGCAGTAGCAAAGGTCGTGTAGTGGAAGACATTCGGGTTTCCCTTGAGCATGTTCCGAATGGCAGGACGTAGCTTAGACAACCGCGCTTCTCTCTCCTCCTGTTCCTTCGCCTTCAAGCCGTCCGTGAACTGCAGCGTGGTACACCGGTCAGCGCAAAACACGTGCATATATCAGAAACACGCACCTTCTGCCATGCAGCCTTCTTCTCAGCCAGGGTGTTGAGAGCCTTATACAACGGATCTGTAATGATAGCCCTCATCGTCTGGTCCCAAGTCCAATGAGCATCAACACCTGCTTTCCTCAACAAATGCATGAACGCCTTCTCTCCTTCCTCCACTGTCGCAAACCCGTTATGAGGGATCACAGGATCATCAGGCAAGTTGGGCCTCGCAGGCAACACGCTTTGCTGTTGGAACGGAAGACCGCCTGTCAAAGGACCAACTGCTCCATTTTGTCCGTTTAGTTGTGGCTGCGAACCGGTAGATGAGGAAGGGTCAGATCCGCCCAAAGGGATCGCTGCACCTTGTGTCCCTGGGGCACTTGAGCCACCCGTAGTGCTGCAACGTCGCATAAGTATGCGTTTATAACATCATAGGCGTTACTCACACCAATGCGTTCGTTGGCTGCGACTTTCCTTCCTTCTCGACTTTCTCTAGGATGAGAAGCAACTCATCTGGCATGTCCCATTTTGATTCCTTGGTCTCAGTCTAGTGTGGTCTCTCGTATTTAGTATGCAACATCCAGTAACAAAGTATTACGCTTACGTTGTAGTAGTACTTCCTTCCACCAGAGAAATACTCCTTCCATTTAGTTTGGTTCAGGGCGCGCTATATTAATCGAGCTTTAGAGCAGAATCAGAGGGCGAAAGGTATACAAGCAGACCTCGAATGGGGTTTTGAGGTCTACGTAGTATCAGCAAGTGTGCCACATCTTAGGTCATGGGCAGACCATACTCACCATCTGGTTTCTCCCATACACTCTCTCGTGTGCCAGTATTGAACCAGTACGTTCGACCTTCCGGATTACGATGCTCAGTCTAGCCGCCGTTAGCAAGATGTAGGATCTGTTTCATTATGGAACATACCCAGACGGAGACGTTCATGTCGACGTTCTCGGAATACAAGTAGATGAGAGATGGAAGCTGAGAGCAAGCGCGTAGGCGCCTGAGCTGAGCCGCTGGCTCTCACAGCAGCAGGCGCTGGTGATACATCATTGCCAGGAATTCAAGGAGGGTGGCCAGAGAGGTACTTAGGGCGAGGGCATGGATGCAAGTGAACTGAAATTACATGAAATTGCGTGATGACAATAAATACATTGAACTGCGCTAATAAGATAGATATGATCTCCGAACCAACATCCTACACTCAACTTAAAACAGCCACCGAACTACAGGCCCTCAAAGAAGGACAAGTCTTGCGCTGAGAGGCCGCCGCTGCCCTTATTTCCATCTTTCTTGACACTCGGCGCTGGAGGGAAAGACAACTGAGGGACTGGCTTACTATCAGCCTCGAAGCCGAATAGCGGAGCTGTAGTCGCAGGTATTGGCGGGGTAGCTCGAGCAGGCGGTGGCAGCAGAAAATCGTTCTTAGGAGGGACGGTCGGCGAATTCGAACCTGAGAAGTCGCCAAATCCGTCATCATCTCCCATAAGATCAATATTCTTCGAACTATTTCCAGGGAACTCAAGAGCTTGTGGCAAAGGAGAAGGAGGAGCTGGCCATCTACCAGGTCTAGCTGCAGCGAGTTCGAGAAGCGAAAGTGTATGCTGATGCTGGCGTTTCTTCGTTTCCTCACTGATGCGACTGGTGGAAGATGAAGATGAAGGAGGAGGAGGTTTGATGGAAAGTGATGGTTTAGGAGACTTCTCGAGCGGCCGCGGAGGAGAGGGTGTTCGTAAGGCGGATGAAGAAGGCGTTTCCACGAAGTCGTCAAAGTCAGAAGTAGTACTGTGAGTGCCGAAGAAGGACTTGTCTGACGTCGACGCGAAGCTCGAGTCAAACCCGGAGCTTATGCTCGACTGTGGGCGAAGGTGTGATGAGGATGAGGAAGCAAAGAAAGCGGAGAAGTCGTCTCCGAGGGGTTTGGAAGTTGCTGGAGGTATAGACGGCTGCACTGGCGTTGAAAGCAGTGCAGATGTGGCAGGAGCGGGAGTAACTGCAGAAGGGGGTACTCCTCGAGATCCTGGTGGCGGCGGTAAAGATGACGAAAACTGTTGAGTAGGCGGTGAAGGCAATGAGGCGTTTGAGATGGACTCCGATGGAGACTGGAAGTCTGCAAAGTCGTCATCGTCGTCAAAAAGGTTCTGTGTTTCAACAGTCGAGTTTGAAAAGGCCGGAGAGGCTGCGAAGGAGGGAGGTGGGGGGAGAAGGGGTGCTGCCACGGTCACTGTAGCAGGCTTGGCATTCATAATCGGTGTAACAGTCCTCTTCCGGGGTATGCTTTCAACTGTGAAAGGAGAAGATGAGCGAGAGCCACTTCTGCTCGCACCAACAGCCGGTAGCGTGCTCTTTCCAACTGCATTTGGGTAGAGTTTCGCTAGTGGAATCTCGCTTGCAGATAGCGGGGGCGATATAGGATCGACTGACGGCGGTGGAGGTAGCGATAGGGACAACGGAGGCTTAGGCTGTAAGATGCGACTTGTCGATGAACCGTTCGACACGTTGGCCGGAATTTTGAACTCTTTGGACAAGGAAGAACTGGGTCGGGATATCGGAGTGGACGGATTTGTGCCTGTATGCTGTGGACTTGGCCGACTCGTTGGCGATGAAGAGTCAATCACGGAGAATGAGGATCGACTTCCGGTTCTGGCGGGTTGTATAGGAGAGACCGTGGCTGCAGCAGCAGTCATGTCTGTGGGTGTTGACTCAAACGCGGCAAAGTCGTCGAAAGTCGATGTTACGGTGGAGGGCTGGGAAGATGTCGTTACAGTCTCGAAGGCGCCAAATAGGTCGTCGAACTCGGTGTTGCTTGCCACGGCAGAGGGCTTGGACTCGGCCAACGAAGAACTGCTCAAACCGATCAACGACGACGACGAGCCAGTCATGTGCGACGGGCGATGCTGTATGTGAGGTGCCGTGGGTGGAGGAGGCAGCACGGGTGGCAGTGGCTCAGCCTTAAGTATGGTTGCTAAAGATTGGGTCGGTCCATCATCGCCGTCATCGTCGTATCCATCATGGACACTGGGTACAATATCCGACAACACGTCCAAATCGTCTGACGATAACGCAAACGAGTTCCGCGGGCTCGGCGAACCCAACGAGCTGCGCGTTCGAGAAAACCGGTTGAGAAACCGTGAAACTGCAGAAGGCGGTGTTTGTGTAGGCGGAGACGTGTCGTTTTTGTCCGGGATTATGTCAGGAGCATCCGCGTAAGATGTTGTTTGTGTAGGTACAGCTACCTCCGGTATAGGGGGAGGGGTTGACTTCACTTCGGAGATGGGCGTAGCAAGAACAACGCTTTCCTTCGACGAAGAAGCAACAGTGCCGGATGTGTCGTGGCTGTTTCTCTTCGACGTGGTGTCTACATCTGTAGGTGGCACACTAGATGAACGGCTGGGAGATGCAAGGGACTGTGTCGATGAGTCTGCACTCATCGAAGGTGCCTTCGAATGTCTTCGCCCCCAGAACGAGAAGAAGCCTCCTTGCTTCGCGGAAGTCGTTGAATCCGGTGTGTCCGCTTGTGTTTTTTCGAGGATTCTCCATCCTGCAGGAACAACATCTTCTTCGACTACTAACTTCCTTTCCTTCACCGCAGTTTCCCATGCTGTCGATCCTTTCGTTGCAAGGTAGAGCGACAGCGGGCTGCTCTTCGCAAGGGGGAGATTCTTGGACAATCGTACTGAACTAGCCATACTCTTGGCTATGGCTGTTTTCGTAAATTGTGGCGCAGGTTGTAATGTCAGGTCCGGTACAATTGTACGCATTAACGTCTCTCTATTCGAACACCCCTTCAGCGCATGTTAGACAGAACGTCATCCCACACTTACAGTCCATCAATGCTGTCGAGCCCATTCCTCCACTGGTCCATCCAAGACTCAGTAGGTTTCTCGTCCTTGGAAGCGCCAGAAGGTTCCTTGACATCTTGAAAATATTCCGTAGACTGTGCTAGAATACTGGCTAACACTTCAGGAGGCTTGAGTAGATATCGTGAGACCTCAAAATATCATATACGTGACTAGATGTACACACGATTCGCTTGTCTAACTGTTCCTTCTGTTGCCGGGCAGCTTCCCAGTCGTCCACCGGTTTAGACTCGCCGGTTTCGTCTTCTCGTGCTGTTCCGACCCAAGGGGAACCCCAGTCCTCCTCTTCCGCGATTCCCGGGGATAAAGAACCGACAGCGACTCCAGAGGTGGTTTCAAAACCAGACTCAAATGTACCAAAGCCATCAGGACTAGGCGAACGAGAGAGGGGGGGAGATGACAGCGGCGGTTTCAAACCCGTTTCCAGTTCTGAAGCGAACGGCGTACTTGGGATAGCTGGTGGGCTCAAAGGTATAGCATCATTCTGAGGTTCTGTATGATCGGTACTATCATTCCCTTGGTCGTCGTCCTCTGGCTCTTCCTCTGAGTCTTGCGAGAGAGGTACAGATGGAGTGTGAACGACCTCTGATTCGATACTCGTCTGGATCGGAATATGCTGGAAGGTAGTATCGGCGGACCACGCTAGATCAGGGTCATTTGCAGACCACTTGAATTCATGAGCATCCTGCGAAGGCTCGTTCCATCCTATACCTGCGCCGGTGGACCACGAAGGAGCGGCTAGATCTGCTTCCTCGTTATGTGTAGGTAGTTTGGGCGCTGTCCAAGTAGTGGTCGGTATGTGAACGTCTCCAGCAATGTCGGACGAGTCTCCCCAGGCGTTTCCGTACAGGTCGTCCATGCCGGTCGACGGGGAGAGGCGGTCTTGCCAAAGGTCGCATGAGAGCGAAAGTCAGAAGCCGTCTACGCTGGCCCGAACCGAAGCCTCCGTCAAGGCCTTTGGCGCCCTGTATAAGAAGCCCGACTCGGCGAGCGTCTGCGTTTTTCTCTACGCTCGACCTCCACCAAGGCGGGGAGGGTATTATAACGTGGTCCTTCTAATAAACTACTGTAGCGCATCTAATAGTGCTGTGAGTACTTGCGCCAGCGAGTTTCTCAGTCCCGCTCACGATATTGATCACTTGTTACCCTATCGCTGCAGCCGGGTGGTAGCTGAATATCAACAAATTCCACCCTTGGGACGCGTTCTTCGCGTGTCCTTACATTTGCAGTCCGCATAGAGACTATTTTATCTATTTAAGTGAGAATACTCTTGTTATTGTGTGTGTTTCTCTGACGATAAGTAGGTCACCGCCTTCGTGGTAGCGTCATGACTTCTGAGAGACCCCATCGGACCTTTAAGCATGGGTCTGAAAAGTCTTGCCCTGCGTGGTGCACGTGCGAAAGGTGCACCACATACGACGCCAATCATCTAGCTCTATTTGCAGACTTAGATCGGCTCTGCTCTATCAAGAATATTACAAAGGCCCTCTTCACCACTTTCACCGTCCGATTCCTCTACAACATCTTCTCGCGCCCAACACCCGGAGACATGGTCGCGGGATTTGTCGCCGATACTTCTCAAGCGGCATCCTTCGCTATCAGCATTGTGATCCTAGGCCCATTTTCCCTCGGACGGTGGATTTTCATCTGGCTCTTCCAACAATTCGTGCTGTTTATCAAGGACTGTACAGCAAGCCTAGGATTCGTCCTTCTTTTGCTGAGGATTGCAGTGCGACTGGGTGGGGCACTCGTTCTCTGGATCCTATCTTCTACGCTCTACGCTGTCTTTATCGCCTATCCGCTACGCAAATTCTCTCAGTTTCTGAGCCAGAGGCGGAACCGTAACGATCCAAATACAGAGTCTCAGCATGACTGCGATTTCGATTGCGATTGCGATTTCGACGAATTAATGCAAGAGGCCCTGCATAAAGTGCTCCACCAACGTCTTGCGGAAGCACGAGCCCAAGAGGAGAGACAACGCAAGGCAGAAAATAATAACGCTCGGGCTACCAAAGGGCGACGCAAGGGGCGGCGCCCCTCTGGCTCTCTCTGATTACCAGATTTCTTGTGTTGGGACATAAATACTCGCTTGCCGCTCTGACCACTCTGTACGTGCACACAGTGCTAATTCTTATGCTGTACTGATTGTAACTATCGCTGCAGGTTTACCTTTATTCTTGGGCCGCACGCCACAGTTTGCTCTCATCCGAGTCCCCTACTCGAACCTTGGGATGTTTTTTGGAAGAACCTGTAGCCTTTTAAGTAACGTTCGCCCATCTTGGACCATCTTGTCACGCTGCTCCATCTTACCAATAGTAAAACGTCACGTTGCCTGATTGAGTGATGAACGAGCTCACAATATAACTGTCATTCTGGCGATTGATTTGAGAGGAAGATACGATACTACTACATGGCAGAGCAAGGGCACTTGCACAAAGCAGACAGATAACCGTATCAAAGAAACGACAAACAGACATCCTCAAACGCAAGGATCCTACGAGAATGACCATAAACTAGCAACACGATCTCCCTCCGCGGGCTCGATCTCGCTGGGACCCGGAAACCACGTTCGTTGAGGCAGATCGAAGGCATACACAGGTTCCTTCTTGATCTTTCTGCGCGCCTCCGTTTCGTACATCTAAATGGAGAATATCAGGCTGTGATACATAGGCGGTAATATAAGACACGTACCGTGCTATAAGTATGATCCAAGAAGTCTTCCAATGCATAGTTTGGCTTGGTAAATGCCTCTTCAAAAATGCGGGCCAGCGTCGACACTGCCGAATGATAATGGCTTTTCTGTGTGTACAACTCCCATAGAGATGATTCCAGAGCATTCGTCAAGGTTGGATTTGGCTCAGCTGGATTGAAAGGATCTATGGGTAGATGAAATGAGCGTCGTGTAATTTTCACGAAACCTATGTGTGGCTGACCATTGGTGGCTTCGTAGGTCTCATCCTTTCGGTGAATCATGACCATGAGGGCTGGATGCTTTTTGAGGAGATTGTATGTGAACGGGATAATCATTATAATCGCCGCAGGAGGTGCATGTAGTGACAATCTGGCGAGACGCTTCACGAATGACGCCAAGAGCGAAACGGGGAGATGTCTGGAGATGAAGCTTAGATTTACTTCACATCATACACAAAGGTCCCACGTACGTAGAGCTGAGGAATAATTCGGTCATTCGGAAGAATCTCGCCCGATGCTTGAGATGCAGAACGTTCCGGTCCAGGAAAGAATACAGCCGTGTGTAGAAGGACGGGTAGTCGCTGTCAAGATGCAAGACAGTGTGAGCCCACAGATCGCTGAAAGATGTTACGAAAGACGTACAGGTTATACTCTTTCATAAGTATGAAGAGCGCGTTCAACGCAAGTAGCCCCACAGTATTCCCTTAGGTTGTTATGTCAGAGTCAGCACACCATTCGTCGAAGGAATGACCTTCGTCAAGTCGAAGAGACTTACCGTAATCAACACAGGAAGCAACCCAATCCATAACCAATACCGCTCTCGTTAAATGAGGCATAACGCCCCTGTGCATCACGTTCAAGGCTCGAGTAGCCAGAGCCCTAACGTTCTCCGCCGCGCCCGCGGAGATTGCAGGGAGCAGTGCGAGCCACGCACGCGTGAAGATGGCTTTATGTGACGCAAGAGAGTGAAGCGACTGATGTATCGTTAGTTTATGTAGCCGCGTTGACGGTGCTTTCTGTTCACTCTTGCTGTCCTTTTCTTCCGGCTCGTCAAAAAACTTGCGCCAGTCGTCCGTGGTGTCTGCATCATCGGGCGACACATCTGGGTCCTCCTCGACGTCTTCGTCTTCATTTTCGATGCGTGATTTTGGCTTGGGCGGCCGTGCAGCAAACTCCTCAACCCACCACTTATTCAATTCAGATGGTTCCGTGGGGAAGGTACTAAGCTTCTCTAGGATAGACAATAGATTCTCTGCTGCGTGAGGATACTCTTCGCGAGAGTATGTCGATAGGAGTCCACTGAAAGCAGGTGAGAGCGAGTACGAGACATTAGAGCTGGTCACTCACGCAGCTTCTCGAAGGAAGAACCACCTTAGATCGTCGTACTCGGAAAGCCAAGTTTCGATGAATAAATCTCTGATCTCAGGGTCGAGTTTACCGCTTGTGCTGTCGGTATTTTCCTCTTTCCTCTTCTTCGAATGGGAGACAGAACGAGGAGAAGCTGGACAAAGCAGCAGTCCATATACGAGTTGGCGGAAATGGGACATATGGAACTGAGGCCGGGCAGCGTTGCTGGAACCGGGGGCCTTGCTGACCGAGGTTGAGAGATGTTTTTGTAGAGAAAGCAGAATCTTTAGAGCTGAGGTCTTCAAGCAGAAACCTAGTTTCAGAGTATGAATTTATTATTAAGTAGCATAAGACGCACCTTCAACACTTGCTCCTCGTCCTTCATAAGACCCACAAGTAGCTTAACATAACTGTTCAGCTTTTCCTGCAGCCAGGTCCGTACAGCCTTTGATTCCTCGCTACCCGCGACGTTCAGAAGCAAGTCATTGGAGATAACAACTACGAAGACTCTGTAAAGAGCCCAGATAGCCTTCGAGAGAGTGTGCACCTCCGTGGTGTTATAGGCTATATCCAGAAGGTCCGCAAGTGGGTTGAGCGACGACTTCGTAGTGGCAGCCTCGATTAGCTGGGTTTCGAGAGTTGCAACTTTGGCGAGTAGTTTGTCATCGTCGGAGCTTTCAGCATGTTTCCGTTTTTTTGAAGGAAGTGAGGGTCGAGGTGCCATGATCAGCTTGCAATGAAGTCAAAACTGAGACGCTTCTAAGTGCACTCAAGAAAAGTAGATGCAGTAGACGCCCAGTAAACTAATGAGATCAGATCGGGACATTATCGAAAAAGGCATGCAAGGTAGTTCGAATAATCCGAAATCGGAGCACGGGTGTAGCTACACCAGCAACGTACGCATGCAGTATCTCACTTCGAGTCACCTGTGACTTAATCACATGAATTTGTACACTTTATATTCAATCTTACTCTTGTCTTACCCTCGCACCGTAAGTACTTATTCCCGTGGTGATGACCCTGCAGCCTATTCCTTTACTAAGTACACTAGCTGCTACCCGCGACTTCGTCACGGGTGAAATAGGCGGTATCATGATGCAGTGAACTGAGGACGCGAGACGCAAGTATCAAATCGCGGGGTGATAGGAGTGAGTGCGGAGATGTCAGTACATGAGCCTGACGCAGAAAATGAGAGGAAAAGCACGACAACCCCATCGTCGGGCATGTAAAGGATGGCAACACCTGCGAAGACAGCTGAAACGAAACAGAAACCCGCAGACGAAAAGGCGGAGTAAAGCGTAACATGTGACCGTGAACGAATACGTATCTAAAGGAGGCAGTTCCTGCATTTGGACAGGTCGCCAGGAAAGGCAACCCCGGGAGGGAACCCTCCCTTATAATATAGATGATTCCCAAAGCCCTAGCATGTACGTTTACGCGCTCTAGTGAAAGTAATAGACCGTCATGCCGACTCGATTTAAATCCATCCTTGTAATCGAACAGCATGAGTGGACAGCCGCCTCCATCTACAAATCGGAAGTACATAGACCGGCATCATCACTGTTACACTATCCTACGTAGAACCGTAGGTAAGAATATTTTGTATATTGTATGACGCCTCTCCCGCATCTAAAAAGAACTTGCTAAGATCGCGGTTAATTGCGTCCTTGGTCGTGATTCCTTGGCTAATGTTATGGTTGTAACGAGCTTTGACGTCGGCGATCGGAACAAATTGTATTGTATCCTTTCCGTAACAGAGGTAACTATCAAAAAGGCATGTCAGTATTACAAAGTCTGCAAGGCGTGCTGCATACCCTCCAGTCACAACCACATCAGGATTTGTGGCCTAGCATGAGGTATCAGATTGGGCGGGTTATTTAAGAAACTCATGCACGCACTGCAACCTGTGCAATATGATTATTTAAGAGATCCATCTGTAGGCCGTTCCGGTTGCTGATAGTAAGTCGGAGCTGGTCAGTGACAATGTGAGAGGCCGTGCAACTTGAATACACAACACACCGATATGCGAAGTCAGCAACACTGATGGCCTTGCCGTCGAAAATACCAGGCTTATAGTTCTTCGCTTGGAAGAAGAGCCATCTCTTCTGCCATACACCAGTAATGGGATTCTTTGCGCTGAACTGCCAGCTATAGTCATAGCCTTTGGTGACTTCGACGTCAACGCTACTACGGCTCTTGAAGGATTGCAGCTCAAGTTAGACATTTCAGGGCTGCTATACCAAAACTGGTGGTACATACTACGTGGACAGGGACCCGATCCGTGAGGTGGTATAAGAGCTGATCTGTGAGACCACGCTCATCAGGATTCAACCCAAGACGCGTATTCAAAGCGGTGAAGAAGGCGGTGATTGCACTTCGAGCATCCTCGGAACCTTGAGCAAAAGCGTTCGCGACAACTTGGGGATAGGATGATGAGGATATACTGTGTCTGAGGTTAGTCCTCCTCCGTAGGCTGCGAGTATTTATACCCGGGCGATGTCTGAGACATTTCTTGCGACTAGCTGACGGAGTTTGCATACCAGGGGCTATCCGGAAATACCGGAGGATGGAAGCATGGAAATTACCAGTATTGTCCATCGACGATCCATGCATCTTCGTATTTGAACCGATCCCAGCCCCAGTGTAAGAAGCCGAGTGTATACCACACGAGAACCAGCAACATTATGACGTTGAATAAAGCGAAGGCATCCAAAAGGTGTGTAATATAGACACATGTTGGATTCATGTGAACTCTAGAGTTGAAAGAGATGGGTATATTGAAGTTGGATATCTAACAAAAGATACCACTCACCCTTCCCCAACGAATGTTGGTCTGTATAGCAGAGCAGCTTATGTTGTGAAAGTACAGATCACTATGATATTCAGTAATTATGTAGCTATTGGGATGCTTGAGCGTGCAAAGTACGCACCAAGACATTTCGCGGCGCCTCGGGTGTTACCTTGGTAGCGTACGGGAGACGTCTGTTGCGAATCACTTCGAGATTCGCCAACTGTTAGGGGAAGATGTTCTCACTACTGTAATGTAATTATCGCGGGCCGCAGCATGATTATTACAATCTACATCGTTTGAATCTGGTCAGGAATCATTACAGCGACAGTTGATGAGATTGTGTGGCCAAGTTCTCGATGTTAAGCTTGATACATGATGATAGCAAGAGCGAGTGAGCTGATGTACGCAGATTAGGGCATCTGAGACAGTGAACCGAGGTTGCGAGCTCGAAGTCAACGTCGAGGAAAAGGAAAACGGTACTGCAACGGGGACCCCGAGTTGAAACCTGGAATATTGTGAGGGACCCCGATCAGTCCCGGACAGCTGAGCGCTGCGGCGGGTCACTGAATTTCACACCCTCCTCTGACTTCAGAACCCTGACCACAATCCTGGCCGAGCCCATCTTTCCTTTTCCTCCAACATCGTATCCATGGACGGCGCGTCCTTAGAGCTAAGAGGGAGCATTCAGGACTGGGACGAGGCCGACGTTCATGCCTGGTTGACGACGTTAGGATACCCGCAGTACGAGAATCAGATTCGCGGTAGGTGCCCGCAATCCTTTTGCTCGTAGGTCGTCAGCTAAACAAAACCGATATCCTCAGAGCATCGCGTCTCCGGAGATGTCTTATGTCTTATGGATGCAGACGCACTCAAAGACGTTGGTATCGCAACTATAGGTCAACGACTGGCTATCTTAAAGGCCGTCTATCAAGTGAAGGTAGCACAGCAAGTACCCATTGAAGCCGACCACTATGTACCACCATGTGAGGCTAGTTCACCTTCCAATTGTACAACAAACTTATTCTCCCGCAGCCGAGGTAGAAGAACGACAAGAGCAGCGAAACGTAGACCGGATGTTCGATTTATTGCGGGAACAAGGTTCGGCGGCACTACTGTTACTATCGACTCCTGTGCTCATCATTCGCATACAGGCGAACGACTACGAGCCCTTGAAGAAGATAATCGGCGGTTGAGTGAAAGTTTGCATTCATGTCTGGAGGACATTACCAGTATTCGATCATCAGCGGCACCACGGCCGGTGAGTCTCATGTGTGGTTTCGCATCGACTTGTTCTCATTGGCATCCCAGCCCGAGGCAGAGAGCCCTGTTTCAAGAGTACCCTCATTCAAATGGGCATCGTTTGTCAAGTCATCGCGCTCTCCAACAAAGCCGACGGCCGAGACCATCCTCGAGAGCCCGCAGGCATCACCTCAGCGCGCAGAGCACGATTTTAACGCCAGCAACTCTCGAAGCAATGGCTCTTCTACGTCATCCGACAGAAGGAACCAGCAGTCCATGAATGCACAAAATAACTCAGTGAACGGCGTTCTAACCGCAGGCCCGCAACCTACACCACCGAGACCCTCGCGGCAGGACAGCTCAGATAACTTGAAAAGCTTCAAAGTCAGTCTTGACGACCCGGCTTGGAAGGTCCTACCCGCTGCATTGAAGAAATACAAGATCAACAACGATGATTGGCAAAACTATGCAATGTTCATATGCTACGGGTCACCAGGTGACGTCGACTCCCGTACTCTTGACGTGTGACGACTGACTTTGATATCAGGAAATCGTATTGAACGATGCTTGAGCTACGATGAAAAGCCGTTACTTCTCTTCCAGAAGCTGAAGGAGGCGAAGAAGAATCCGGTCTTCATGCTTAAACACATCAAGGACATACGCTCACCTATCGCCGTCGCTGCGCAGAAGCAAGCTGCACGCAAAGCTTCATCTGAGGTGTCTTCGGTATTGTCACCGCCCCTGACGGGCACTTCTTCATCGCGTGCACAAGCTCACGAACGGCCATTACCTCCCAAGTTGCAGGTCGACAGCCGGCTCAACAGCGTCACACCGGGACTCAATACAGCGGTCAATAACGGCAGTGCCTGGCCTCCTGAGGTGATGTCACCAGCGGTGGAGAACAAAGATCGGGTGGACGACTTCTCACAACCTGGTGAAAGTTCCAAATCGCATACGAGTACTGTTAGCATGGCTACTGCAAGTTCGACAACCCTAAACGACAATGAGAGCACGGCATCGACTGTCAACGTTCGTGAAATACCCCCGTCGACGGGTGTGTCATATGCAGTAGCAATATATCCGTACATGGCCGAGCAGGAGGATGAGTTTGATGTTGTTGTGTAAGTGTATTTCTACTCCGCTACCACTGTCCAGCATCTAAAACCTTCTTAGCGGCGACACGTTCATCATCACATCGAGAGCGCGCGGGTGGTGGGTGGTGCAACGCGATCCTGCTGGGTCCGGCCTCGTTGAACCTGATCCTACAAAGCAAGGGTGGGTTCCCGCCGGTTGTCTACTTGAGACGAACGTACCTGTCGCATCAGCTATTGCTGAAGCAACGACACGAACCGCTTTGACTGGACTGCCACCATCTACACCGCCCGGCGCCACCCCCATCTTGCCGCTCAGTATCCTCTCGACGAGTTTCCCTGGAATTGCGCTTACTGATTACAAGAAGAAAGGCGATGAGGAACTTGATCTGGCTAAGGATGATACTTTACGGGTGTTCAAACGATATAACCATTGGTCATATGTGAGTGTCAGTGTAAACTGCTTCTTGGAGGTGTGGCTGATCAGGCGCATGCCCAGGCTGTGAAAGAGGAGACCGGAGACCGAGGCTGGGTTCCAGTAAGTTTCCAACCACATCCCTGTCTTTGTCATCTCTCATAGAGACTTTCATCTACAGTCTTGGTACATCGGGAAAGTGCCTACAACATCTGGCGCTCCGGCAACTCCGAGCACAAGCAGTGCACCTCAACACTTTGGATCAGGGGGGCTGACGCTTGAGGGTGACCCACGATACGCTGGCGACGCTTCAGGCAGTCAACAGGCGCAAGTCTCGCCAATGTCATCAGCATTTCCACCTATGCAATCACGCACGACGGCTGTCGTCTGATTCCCCACCCCTCTCGCCATCTATAATCCTTTGGGCTCGTTGATCATCTTTGGATTCTGGATCTGTAAACCCTTAATTTATTCGTCTCCTGATGTGCTTTCTGTCAGTACTCCCGCATCCAACAGCCTTTCTTCCTCCCCCACACTCATTGTCTTGATATACCACGCCGTAGCTTTGCATAGCCACAACACCTTTTTGTTCGATTCGCAGTCGTCCGCCCCTGCCCAGTCGCTCATTTCTAACCCCGCTTGTGCTTGTTTGTGATTTGGTACGCCATCCTCTTCGTTATGATTTGTGTCTATAGCTTTTTTTGTTTCGTAACTCCCTTGCGCACCCTTTGGCGGTGCCCTAACGGATTCTACATCGTGTACTTCTAGTACCTCCTGAAGAAAGTAGAAATGACTGCCTTGTTCGATAACAAGTCACACGCTCATACGTATCTGGTCGAATGCGAATGCGGTTTGCTTGGCCTCGTTGAAACTATCATGCACTACTTCCGTGTCCACTGGACAAGTGTAGTTTGACCGTGAGCGAGCTTGCGAGCGGAAAGGTCGAACGAGTGCTTACTAAGGGAGGATCAATGCTGGTGAGCGGGAAGTAGCGCTCATAGTCTCTCTGGCTCCCGCTACATCCAGCATCGCTCTCCCGACGACGAGAAAATTTTGTCAACTCTGAAGCTTCGCTTGTTCTACGATGGTCGAATCATCTGCGCGTCCGAGAGGCACTGGAGGTCACGGACTACAGGCCTTTCAACCGGCAGGCACAGAGCCTGGGAACGCTCAATCCTCGCGTGCTCGGCGTGATGGGAACCACGGTGACGGCGCATCAGATGGGAATAAAGCTAAAGAAGGAAACGAAGTAGGAACAAGTGGTAGTGTTGAGAATGATGAAAGTGGGAACGAGAGCGAGGAAGGTGATAAGGAGGACGTCGATAGTGGGCTGATAGGGGCTGCGAGTAGCAGTGTCGAACCTGAGGGGCCGGGCAACTCGACGTCCACCGAACCATCCCTAGACGAGCTATTGGCTCTGGTGGGAGAAGATGTTCGAAAGGATGTGCAGAAGTGGATCAGCACGAAGATAGGTAACGCAGCCCGGGGTAGCGGTGGAGCAGCGGCTTCTCGAAAGCCTGTTGCACCCTCTGCACCTACAATGACCCAGCCTGCAGCCAGCGCTGCTGCTGCAACCACGGTCGCAGCCAACACTGTACCTCCCGTCAAGGCTGCCTCCACAAGCACCGCCGCGGCCGTCGCTCCTAAGATCACCATGTCTCGTGTAGGGGAGTTCTTCTCTAACTCTGTCGACACTCCTGAGGCAATAGTCACGCTCCTGCTCAGCAAACACCACCTTCCGTTAACCATGTGTACAACCGCTGCTATGAATGACATCGCCACAAACCCGGCCGTAGTCAAATACACAAAGATTCACGACCGCTGGTCCGTCAAGCGAGACCTCATAGACACATCATACTGGCCCAGTGAAGCAACAATGTCGAAAGAAGATTGGCTCGATGCGTACCGTAACTTCGATACGATCTTGAGCGAGGCGGCCGAACAGGACGTACGCGACCTCTTCAAGGATCACTTCGACTTCCTGTGCAAGCGTCCCGAATTCCGTGACAGCTTCGCCGTTATATTGAAGTTTGATATAGAGGTCCGAAAGAGGTTCTTCGTCGGCACCTGGAAGATCTTCGACGTCGGCTCCGTCTCATACTGTCAACGAATCTACGATGTGTCCTTAGAGATCCTGCGCTCTGAGATGTCGAAGGCGAACGCGCAATCTCGTGGCCATCAAACGTTTTCGGCTAAACGTCCATTCGAGTCCTCTGCAGACAGTTCTGGCCGCTCTGATTCCTTTCGTCCTTTTCGAAGCGAACAAGCTGACGCCCCAGAAGAGAGCTTCTGCCTCATCTGCGGCTGTCGTGGACACGTCGCAGGAAGCTGCACCCGCCAGACGACAGCTGTGGGGAGACCCATCTACGCGGCATGGCGTGACAGACGACTCGTTACCATCGCAGGAAAGAAAGCACTCTGCATCTACTGGAACCTGCGAGGAAGGCCATGTCGCCCAGGCGCAACCCGATGCCCTGGGACAACTGGACACATCTGCTCTCTCTGTGGTGCCTCCGATCATCACGCCGGTGCTAAGCGGTGCCGCAGAGAGGGATAGAATCATCACTCCATATCGAGCAGACGCCTTGGAAGCCAAACTCAAACAATATGGCCTGCTCGATAAATACCCCCAGCTTCCTGACCGTTTCCGCTACGGCTTCCCTATCGGTGATTTTGTACCGTTGAAGAAAACATATACACCAAAAAATCACTCCTCCGCTTATGAACACCTCGATTTCATTCGTCAATACGTCACCGAACAAGTCTCACTAAACCGCATGTCCGGCCCTTACAGCGTCCGTGAGGTCCAAACCAAACTCAAATCGCATTTCATGACATCACCACTCGGCGTAGTTGACAAGGCCGGATCTCCCGGCAAATATCGTCTAATACAGAACTGCTCGTTTAAGAACGAAGATGGGTTCTCCGTTAA